>JAVKPL010013919.1:0-118409 GCA_032173675.1 Gastrolobium villosum
TTAGCTGGGCCGAAGGAGAATAGGCCCGTTAGAATTAAGAAGCAGCCCAATTACTTGATGGACTATTTGCAATAGTTGGGTCACTTTATAGTATTAATAAATGTTATAATCAAGTAAGAAAATAGAAACAGGAATAATGTAAGTGATACGATTATATATAGCCAATGAGGGCAGAAATAGAAAATATGGAAAAGTTGGACAATCTTCTCTCTACTCTCTCTCTATACTCTTTACCTCTTCACACTTTCCTCCTCCTTCTTATTCTGTTACAGATCTGAACCCTTACAATCTATCATTACTGTCTCCACAACTTATCATGGTCCCATTTAAAAATTTTCACACACAAAAGTTGCTAACTTGATTTGTCTTTTGGGATCCTCGTAGTATGACTCTTACTTTTTTTAGACTCATTAATCAACAGACTAGTTTTCTTCAACGCTTTAAAGATAAACCTCATGTTCACTTGTACATATGTAAACCATTAATACTTAACACTTTTTTTTTTTGGTATCCAATTATCACGTTTTTTTTTTTTTGGTAAATAATCACATTTATTTACGAATAAAGTTTATATTCTAATGTTATTTTTTCATGTAACCTTATAATAAACAATTCAAGACTCAAACATAAATGTGCTAAAAAATTGGATGACAAGAATTGCATAGAAGATGAGGGAATGACCATGTTGAGATTTCGCCTTTGCCGAAAGTCCAAAGAATTTTTGGAATTTTAAAATAATGGTTGGAGATAAAATATTTGTGGGTAGATATGGAGTTATTTATAGTAGAAATTGGCAATATCTTATCTTGCGTAACTTGATGCCAATTCAACTTAAACAGGCAAGGGGTATGCGACTCTGCAAGCCGTTATGCAACTCTCGATAGTTATTTATAGGAGAGGAACAACAACTTGATGACTGTTGAGTGTTTATCTCAACAAAAATCATCTGTACAAGTTAGATTTTATTTTTCCTTTTCTTTTTTTTGTTTTTCCTGTTAGAGTTCTAACAAAAAACTAAAAATCATATGAAGGGAAATGTTATCCCATAAAAATAATTCAATGACAGAGCTCACGGGAGAGCCAGAGAAAAACAATGCCAAATTTTCTAGAACTTTTTTTTTTTTTGGGTAAACTTTCTAGATCTTTTTGCTTTCAGTGAGTTTCAACACACCAAAGAAATTTTCGCTGATAATTTCAACATGTTGCTTTTCCTTTCAAACGAATGAACAGATATTTTCATAAATTTTTTACCTAGACAATATAATCATAAGTTAAATATTTATTTTTATACAGATAAAATTTAGATTTAAAATATCTTTTTACCAAATATTTTGTTCAACTTTTTCAAAAAAACTTCACTAGTTAGTAAATTTTACGAATTAATGTATTCGTTTATTCGAAAAAACCTTTGAAGTTCAAAAAATATTCATATATTCGGAAAAAAAGAAGATGATTTTGTTCTTTTGGCTTTTTTACCACATCTAAGAATTGCGTTGAAAAGCTTATGCATGTGTTTTCCGTCTCATAGCAAACAAAACTTTCTTGACAAGGGAATCTATTGTATAGATATGAATTGTCAAATAATTTCCCTTTAGCCAAATTATGATAACTGCATGCACCTTTATCTCTTTGCAAAATTTCTCTATCCTCTACCCAAATTATGTTTATGCCATTTACTCATTAATTAAATTAAAATGAACACTAACTTTATACAAAGGACACAAGGGGTCTTATATTCACCCACTAGGCTCATGTCAGTTTCCCTTCATGATTTAATGAAAAACAGTCATAATGTGTGCACATGCAAAAGGTTTCATACTTGGCATCATCATAAATCACAATTAGGTAAAAAAACAAAAGTCATAGCATTAACAAATCCACAAAAAACTATATTAATCATTTTTCTTCTTAAGAAATAAACTTCAATGGATGTCCAATAATAATACAATAATGTCTTCGTCAACGACAAATCTTATATTTCAATATAATGATTCATACATGCATGTAAGGATAAATGAAAATAAGATGCTTTGAGAAACTTATACCTCATTGAATTCGTAATTTCAATAGTCAATAATTACATTAATTAATTATCAAAGAGATAAGGTACTACACAAATGACCGGTGTAATTCCTCGTCAAGTGATGTATCATAAGATTAGTATTAGAATGCTCTATAAATACTTTATGTTTCTGAATCTCTTTTATAATGGCAAAGTATTTAAATTTTGTATGCAAGCACCTTTTGAATATTTGTCACTTTTAGAAAGCAATAATAAAAAAATTGTTTATACTTTAAAAAATCGTGTTTTGGGGGGTGTCAAAACATTACTGCAGATGTATTTTATTAATTATATATGTGCCAAAACTTTGTCAACAAGCTAATTACGTTTCTAAAGGATCGGAGCTGTGTTTGCTACGCTAATATGTAATACAGGGGTTACTATTTTTCTTATCTACATGATTCCCATACTTACGGTAAAAAACTTAGATTTAACAAATAAAATAATAATAATAAAAAAAAAATATTTAACTAATTTGGCCATAAAAAGGAAATTATGCCCATAATTTGGCCATAACAGACGATTTTTGTTGAGCTGCTGTCGTCAACTTGATATGCCCATAAATAGCGCTCTATAGAATTGTTGAATGGCTAGCATAAGTTCAAGCATCTAGAAACCACTTTCAGATAAATTCAAAACAATTGAGACTCAACAGAAACAAGCATCTAGAATCTGTGTTGAATTGGCATTAAGTTACACAGCTAATTCATTGTCAAACAATCTACTATAAAAGCAATAAACTAGAACTCCTTATCTACACAAAAGTAATCTCCACCCATTATATTAAAATTTCAAAAATTTGTTCCACCTCCGACAAAGAACTTATGTCCACAATGATCATCCCCTCATCTTGTTGTCATGTGGTATGCAATTTTTTTTTTCCAAGTTCTTACAATTTGTCTTCTTCAAACTAAATGTGCCTGCCCTTTAAATAGATAATATTGCATAAAAGAATAACATTACAAACATTAATTATTCATAACTAAACATGTAATATTGATGCTTTGCATACAGGTAAACACGAGGTTTATCTCTAAAGCGTTGATACTTCCATTATCAATGCTAGTTTTGCTATCTAGCACAACATACTCATTTCAGGAGAAAACTTGGTTAAATATTGAGTCTCCAAAAGGGCATAATGGAGTCAAGTCAGCTACTTTTGTGTCTACAAAGTTTGAAATGGGACCGGGATCAATTGCATCGAAAGGTTTTTATGATATTGAGTTTCCAAAAGGCCATGTTGGAATCAAGAGTGTCGATGCTGAACTAATTGATGAAGAAGGGAATTCTGTGCCTTTGTATTATACTTAAATACACCAATTTTTTATCATAAGATACTTTGAAAATATTACCTTGTCAAAGAATCCTAAGGCTCGTCTGAGTCCTCTGGAAGGTTTCATTTTCAAGAGAAACGAAGGCCCATGCTACGATTATGTTCTTCCATTTTATTGGGGCATGGGAGGTGAATCACGAAGAACATCCTCAAACATTCCAGATCCTTTTGCGATAGAAATAGGTAACCCTGCAGAAATTCCCGATGGATACGAAGAGAAATGGCTATTAAACATAATGGCAATTGATACACGTGGTGCACTCGATAGGGAAGGTTGTTCTGAATGTAGATGTGACTTGTTTAATCTCCCAAAGGACTTTTATAATGTCACAAGAGGCACTTATGGCGAACCATTGACCAAGGATTATAAGGGTGGAATGTTTTGTTGCCAAGACAAATTCCAATGCAAATTGAGAGAGGGTTTTCAAGGCCCAAGGAGAAACCTTTCCCTGAGATACAAAATAAGGTGGGTTGATTGGGACCAACACCAAATTCCTGTGAAGATTTATGTACTTGATTCAACCGATCAAGTCAGATCAAACGGTTCCAAAGTAGTCCATGAGTGCCAGGTAAATTAATAAATTATTCATGAAGTAGACTTTTCAATCTCAACTAAATTCAAAATCAAAAAGTTAGTCTATTCTTTCTTCGAAGCAAGCACTCAACAACAAATATCGATTAACTTATTACAGGTAGAATATACTGTTCCCGCGAATGGTAGTAATGACTCTCCTCATGTCCAGAAAGCAAACATCCCAATGGAAAAAGGTGGTTATCTCATCTATGCCGGTGCTCATATGCATTCAGGTGCTATTAATGCAACTTTATACGGACAGGTAATTAATGTTCATTATTTTGTATCATTTTCAAATAGTCTTTAACATTTGTTGTAGACTATGCTTTATTAAGCTTTGTGCGCTGGATTTGTTTCTTTAAGTTATAATTTAGCTTGACTCATACTATTGTAATTAAGAAGTCAAATATAAGTATTACAATGCATCTTTACTTATACAATTTGGTGTTTTCCTTTAATTTAGGACGGAAGAATTTTATGTACCTCAAAACCAAAATATGGAAAGGGAAATAAAGCAGGAAATGAGAAAGGTTACGCGGTTGAAATGTCCGTTTGTTATCCAAAACCAGGTTCTACCAAGATTAAGGATGGTGAAACTTTGACTTTTGAATCCAGATACAAAAGTGGCTTTCGAACAGGAGTTATGGGACAGTTCAACATCTATTTGGCAGAGCGATTACCGCTCTCGGCATAGACATATCTTGCTTGATTGATGTGTTTCTTTACCGCAAATGATATTAAATGTTAAATGTACTCAACCATTTAACAATTTCAAGTGTGTCGGTGGTATAAATGTGTGGAATGAGGGGTAGCCATCGGACGAAGGTGTGGGATGAAGTACTGGTAGGAATGAGTATTAACTTTTATTTCATACTTTGTATTTGAATTCATTGAGAAAATTATTCCATTGAAACACGTTTTATTCTCTAACGGGCTTAAAGTCCGTCAAGAAATCCATGGGCTCAGGCCGGAAAAAATTCTAGCTTAATTCATCAAACAAAAAACTTGGATAGTCTCTACTCTCTATATTGATGGAACAAATTTTGTCTGTTTTTTCGTCGGAAAGAAAATAACACACTCTCTCCTAAATTGACATTACTGTACAAAATATGACAAAATATAATAACGGATGAAAGGACTATCAACAAAATATATTTAGATTTATCAATATTTGCATTAACCTGATTGTTGAAATAACGTTGCAACTCTAGCATATAAACCTCTAAGTTTTCTAGAAGAAAATTAAAATATATACCTTGCCCATACGAAACGATATGTTGGACTTAGCACTGATATCCAAAAAACTCTAATGATTAAATTGAAGGGGAAGGATCAAAAGATAACTCTGTACGTATACCTGCAAAAATATAATTATGATTGAGCTGAGTAGTAATGCAACTCAATGAGTAAACAATATGATCTGATTACAAAATAAAAATAAAAATAAAAATAGGATCTATAGCAAGCAAAACGTGGCAAAATTTCAAATTAATGCTTAAGTCAAATTATAAAAATGAGAAATCCTGAAATCCCAAATCAATTTATATATAAAACAAGAATTAATATCTTATTAAAAAAGTATTAATTAAACTAATTCATATAATCCAGAAAATCAAACTTTACAATAATAATATAGGGAGATATTATACTTACTACTGAAAAGTTTTATAACCGTTAGATTAGTGGAAATCAACGATTATTAGTTTAAAAGTAAGAGTTATAAAATTGTTTAATAGTAAGTATAACCGCCCCCAATAATATATATATATTATCATTTTTTCAAAACTAACACTTAATCAAATATGTTGGTAATGAAATCAAAAAGTAAGGTAGAAAAGTAGACTTTCAATCCAAATCAATTCATAAAATTCATAATTTTTTATTTTAATAAAATAATATACATACCTTGAACCGGGTGTAACACCCCGTGTATACCCGGTTTGTTAACATGTCATCGCATTAAGCTACGCTTAATTAAAATACTGAATAACTTTTTCTTTCATTCAATTATGACGTCATTATACTTAACCAAGTTGATTAATTAATCATTTTCATAAAAACATCGTCTGTATGTAAATTGCATGACAACTAACTGAAATACCTCAATATATATAAAATAAAGGTGAGTATCTAAGTCACGGGACTACAACACGTAGCCCGGATAATATCCTGATATATTATTACAACTCCAGTCTAAAAGCACAAAGTCAAGTCAATGTGGCATGGACAATCCCCATGCTCACCAGATAAGGCAACATAGCCAAAGAGTCTCAACACAAATAACCATAACATGAAGTATATGATAATGTTGATAAAAAGGGTAGGATTAGTGAAAATTCTGAGTTTGGGGTCAAATGGCATAAGAAGGGTAAAATGGTAATTTACCAAACACGTAACCCGATGCATTAAAAATTAAGTAGAAGACCTCAAACGGTAAAAATAATGCCGGAAATGGATTCAGAACGAAAATTTGAGTGGATAGGCAAGTTTCGGAAAATTTGATAAATAGTAATTTTACCGGTGTAAAATACTGCGGTATAATTGTACCGATAAGCGTGAAAATATTATCAGTATTTTTAGGAAACAAAAATATGACATGGACGAGAAAAATACGTAAGTCATGAATTTGTGGTTTAAATTAGGTGATTGATTAAAGTTAAATCGCTTGTGGGACCCACCTATGGTCCAAGTGACTTAAGTGACCCCCCTTTTCACTAGAAAACATGACTATCTCTCCTATTCCCTTCATCTCTCCCGTGACCTCCCTTCCCTCCATAGCCAAAGATCTTGAAAATTCTCCTCCTCTTGTAACTTCATCATCCAATCACCAAATCAAGTCAAGTTAGTCATGAAAGTTGTTGGAAAACACCTTCCAAACCCATTGTTGGTAGTATTAAGCCTTGAAAACCACTAAATTTTAAGAAATACCTCCCCTAAAACCGCGACCCATTGTGTGAGATTTGTGTTCATGGATTTGTTGATGCTCCAATGGTTTAGTATGATGTGGAGGAGCCCTAGACCGTCCTATTGAGTAAGTTTTAACACTTTCCATTGATTGATTAGTGAGATTTATTATTTGTTCCCTAGTATTGTTAGAGAGCTCAAATGGAAAATCTATATTAGATGATTATGTCTTAGAATGATGTATTTGAGCTAGAAATGCAATAAAAATTATTGGTGAGAATATGCTCATAACTTAGGAAATTTTGAATGATGCCATGAAATTGTGATTTTGGATTGTTGTTAGGGTTGTGTAATTGGATGGTTGTATGTTGGTATTAATTAATGGGAGATTATATGAGGTGTATAATTGTTAGAATGGATGGAAAATCTTGGAGTACCATCTATGAGGAATTCGAACCATGGGAAAGGTTGGAAGGAAAATTGAGGTGTTATTGAATAATTGTGGATTGGTGATTAAGTTGAGGAGTAATGTGATTGAAATAGGTGAATTTAAGGTTGTGTGCCAATAGGTTGTATACCTCTATTGTATACCTCTAATGTTGTATATTTTGGAAATGGTGAGCGTGAGGATTGTCCATGCCACTTGGATTATGCTTAAGAACCAATTGTTGTACATGATGTTTGTAACAGCCCGTGTTAACCCGGATTGTTAACACACTATCGTATTAAGCCACGCTTAATTAAAATGCGGAATAACTTTTTCTTTAATTCAATTATGACGTCATTAACTTAACCAACTTGATTACTTAATCATTTTCATAAAAATAATGCCTGTATGTAAATTGCAAGACATCTAACTGAATACCTCGTACATAAATATAAGGTGAGTATCTAAAGCCACAGGTCTACACAAGTAGCCTGGGTCAAAATCCTGATACTTTAATTACAACATTAAATTCAAAGACAATAGTCAAACCATGTGGCATGGACAAACCCCATGCTCACCAAATAAGGCAACAATGCCCAATAACAGTCATAACATAAACTCAGCAGAAAACATAAACAACAGTCGGAAAACATAACAGCAGTCAGCATATCATCAATCAGCTCAGCTCTGGCCTCCTGCCACCTGAGCCCTGAACATTACCTGATCCTGAAATAAGCGTCCCCAAACGTGGGGTGAGATCTCTAACAAGAAATCTCAGTAAGACAAGGGGTCCTCAAGGAGTCTCCACCCCAAGCTCACTTACATGTGTAATATAAGTTCCAAAAACAGTATTACAGTATAAGTTCTAAAATCATGCGATGCAGCAATTAATCATGCCATGTGTGCTTTCAAATCTACTGGCCAGAGAAATGTAGGAATACGTCTATGCCTACATGAGTACATGGATACTACCTGCACCTCACCCACAGCTTCTCCATCTTGTATGTACTACATACTCAGGATTGCCGTCTAGGTGGACACCACATGCATCTCATAAAAGCTCATTGCATATAAATAGCTCAACAGCATTTCCAAAATAATAAAGCATGTAACACAGCATGCATAAACCCATCCCCATGGGACATGGTGGAACATCAAAATGGCTAAACCGAGGACACGAAAGCTTACCTTGCAAGCTAGCTATCCAAGCCAAGAGTCCAACCACTCACAAGTCCACAAACAACAGTATCACAATCTGATATGGACCAATAATACATTAATATTCATGCATCACAAGCATACAACTTAAAGACTACGCCTTTCCTTTATGTTTTACGTCTTAAGGCTTCCCACAAAGCCATAAGCCCTTAATCATATGATTCTGACTTAGTTCATTAATTACAGAAGTTCAACTTCCTTAAACTAGGGTCCACACACACCCAATAGCTTACTGTTCATACAGTAAAGCTACTGTCTGCGCAGAACCCAGGATATCCGGATATCAGAAGGGGTATATCCGGATATGCCATATCCGGATATCACACTGGACATATCCGGATATGTCATATCCGGATACCCAGATCCCATATCCGGATATCAATATCCGGATACCATATCCGGATACTGATATCCGGATATCTGTTCGACAAATATCCGGATATCTCACGACAGAATGCAGTTTCTGCATTTCGTGAATATCCATCCCAAAGATCCAACTTTTAACACATGTACACGTTAAAGCATGCATCTTTAAGCATATACAAGTTCATTTAGGTGTTGGTTACTTCATTTTAATCTTTTACATGCCAAGACACCAACTTTAAGCATTAAACTTAAGACCAAAGGTGTAGGAAACTTACCAAAACACAAAACAGAGCAAGGTATGCTCTTGGAGCTCTCCCAAGACACTTCAAACTCAACCTAAGCAGGAGCACGAAAATGGCACTTTCAAGATGGGTTCTTGCACCACAAGAAGGCACTTTGAAGCTCACAATGACTACCACAAGGTAGCCATCACTAAAGCTCCAAACTCATGCTCACTAACCTCACACACACAGCCTTCTCAACTCAGAATGAGACCAACAATGAAGTCTCAAGGCTCACTCTCACCCTCACAAGTGTTTAAAGTGATGGAACAAGCATGAAAGGTGATAATCTAGGCGAAAAGAAGAAGAAGAGCAAAGGAAGCACAAAGGGTGAAGGAGAGCCAATGGAACAGTGTTTTCCACTCTCTGCTGCAGCCTCCATGTTTGATATGGTGTTCCTAGGGTTTTGTGCCCTCTTAATGTGTCTATTTATAGGCATAAGCCACTAATCGCACAGTATTAGCCTTAATAGCAAAGTAAAAGATATTGATCCCAAACTTTGGAATCTAGACCTATGCATTTTTCTAAGATTTATCATATTTTTATTTTATTTTTCGGAGCACCTTTCCGGTACACGCTTTTCCATAGCCAGTATCAGTTCTGGCATCAGATTACGTCATTTTAACTTGAAACTTGTTTTACAAGTCCTACATAATATTCTAGTAATTATCATGCATTCGTTATAATTTTCCGGGATACTTTTCCGGTACGCATTTATACCGAGTAGCAGCACCGGTATCTGCGCTTTTCTTCCGAAAAGCGACTTTCAGCATTTTTACTCACTCAATATAATTATCTAAGCCCATTAATAATTATAAGGGTCCATTATGGAATTATTTCCTAATTGTCATAATTAATTCGCTAATTACCTTAATTAGCGGTGCGGGTTCTTACATTCACCCCACCTTTTTAAGGATTTTGTCCTCAAAATCAGAAACATACCTGTCTCGAAAGTCGGGATACTGTCGGAGAAGCTCATCCTCTCGCTTCCACGTGCACTCCTCGGGACTACGCCCAGTCCACTGCACCTTGACCATCGGAATGATCTTGCTCCTAAGCTGTTTCTCGCCTCGATCGAGAATCTTGAGTGGTCCGACGGGAGTCTTTAGGTTCTCCCGAACCTCCACATCATCCGGCTGCACCACGTGCGAAGGATCTGCTATGTACTTCCGAAGCTGAGACACGTGAAACACGTCGTGAATGTTGGCTAGGTTCGGAGGTAAGGCAAGTCGATAGGCAACTGGTCCTACTCTACCAAGGATCTGGTAGGGCCCAATGAATCGCGGGCTCAACTTCCTCACGCCGAGTTCCCGTCCAACACCGGTGATAGGTGAAAGTTTCACAAACACGTGCTCACCCTCACTGAACTCTAGTGGTCGATGCTTGACATCATAGTAGCTTTTCTGGCGATTCTGCGCCTGCTTCAACTTTTCCCTGATCATCTGGATCTGTAGGGTAGTATCTTGGACAAAGTCCAAGCCGAAAAGCTCTTTATCTCCAACCTCAGACCAGCAGGTAGGAGTCCGACACCTCCTACCATACAGCGCCTCGTAGGGTGCCATGCCCAGACTAGCATGAAAACTGTTGTTGTACGAGAATTCAACCAACGGAAGGTACCTATCCCATGCTGATCCCTGCTCCAACGTGCAAGCTCTCAACATGTCCTCCAATGTCTGGATGGTCCGCTCAGTCTGTCCGTCAGTCTGAGGGTGATAGGCGGTACTCAATCTCAACTGCGTACCAAAAGCCTCCTGCAGTGCCTCCCAGAACCGAGATGTGAACTTCGGGTCCCTATCACTGATGATACTCTCGGGCACCCCGTGAAGCCTCACAATCTCACGGACATATAGTTTGGCCAACTGCTCTGTAGTGAAGCTCACCTTCACTGGAAGAAAATGGGAAGACTTGGTCAATCTGTCCACTATGACCCAGATAGAGTCACAACCAGCCTGAGTTTTAGGCAATCCCACCACGAAGTCCATGGAAATACTCTCCCACTTCCACTGTGGAATCTCCAGAGGTTGAAGTTTACCAGACGGTTTCTGGTGCTCGATCTTTACTTTCTGACAAATAAGGCATTTGGACACATAGACCGCTATGTCCTTCTTCATGTCCGGCCACCAAAAATTTCTCTTTAAGTCCTGGTACATTTTTGTGGCACCAGGGTGGATAGTAAACCGGCCCTTATGAGCCTCTGCCATAACCTCTTCGGTCAAAGGCTCTCGAGGAATAACAATCCTCTTCTGGAACAGCAGCAATCCGTCCTCATTCCAAGACACACCGTCCTGGTTCTTCACATAGTCAAGGCACTCTCTTTGCACTTGCGCCTCTTTGATCTTTTCCATCAACTCATTTATCACTTCTGCTGTTTCCATCTCAAGCAGTGCACCCCCAAACAAGGAGTTCACTCTCAAGTCTCTGAACTTCTCGATCACCTCGTAGTCGTTCATCATTAAACTGGACAAGCTCACGGATTTCCGACTCAAAGCATCGGCCACCACATTGGCCTTGCCGGGATGGTACCTCAACTCAAAGTCGTAGTCCTTCAAGAACTCCATCCATCTTCGTTGTCTCATGTTCAACTCCTTCTGGTCAAACAGATATTTCAGGCTCTTGTGATCACTGAATACAGCAAACTTCATGCCAAACAGGTAATGCCTCCAAATCTTGAAAGCAAAAACAATGGCTGCCAACTCCAAATCGTGAGTCGGGTAGTTCTCCTCATGAGGTTTCAACTGTCTTGAAGCGTAAGCAACCGCTTTCCCTTTCTGCATCAGCACACAGCCAAGTCCTTTACCAGAGGCATCGCAGTATAACTCGAATTGCTCCGCAGGATCAGGAAGGACTAACACTGGAGCAGTAGTCAGTCTCTCCTTCAACTCCTGGAAACACTCCTCACACTCATGTGTCCACACGAATGGAGTCTCCTTTCGGGTAAGGCGAGTCATCGGTAGCACCATCTTGGAGAATCCTTCTATGAACCTCCGATAGTAACCTGCCAAACCCAAGAAGCTTCTCACTTCTGTAACCGTCTTGGGCCTCTCCCAGTCCATCACGGCCTCAATCTTGTTAGGATCAACTGCAACTCCATTAGCAGAAATCACATGACCCAGAAATTTCACCGCCTTGAGCCAAAACTCACATTTCGATGGCTTAGCATATAGCTTTTTCTCCTTTAGCACTTGCAAAACTATCTTCAAGTGCTCAGTATGCTCCTCCTCCGTCTTGGAGTAAATCAAGATGTCGTCAATGAAGACGATCACAAACTGATCCAGGTACGGCTGGAAGATCCTGTTCATGTAGTCCATGAACACTGCGGGTGCATTTGTGAGTCCAAACGGAATCACTAGGTACTCATAATGCCCGTACCTCGAGAGAAACGCTGTCTTTGGGACATCCTCCGGCTTTACCCGTATCTGATGGTAACCGGACCGGAGATCAATCTTGGAATACACACAAGCACCTCTGAGCTGATCCAGCAAATCATCAATGCATGGAAGAGGGTACTTGTTCTTGATTGTCACCTTGTTCAATTGTCTGTAATCGGTGCACAACCGCATGGTCCCATCCTTCTTTTTCACAAAAATGACCGGTGCTCCCCAGGGAGACACACTCGGCCGAATAAAGTCTTTTGCTGAAAGCTCCTCGATATGCTTCTTCAGCTCCGCCAACTCTGGTGGCAACATCCGGTATGGAG
The DNA here is from genome assembly GCA_032173675.1 of Gastrolobium villosum. Taxonomy (NCBI): domain Eukaryota; kingdom Viridiplantae; phylum Streptophyta; class Magnoliopsida; order Fabales; family Fabaceae; genus Gastrolobium; species Gastrolobium villosum. Next base: position 12,863 of record JAVKPL010013919.1, read on the forward strand.
CCAACGAGATAGGCCCCACACCAGGCAATAAGTCAATGGAGAACTCTATCTCCCTCTGCGGTGGAAACTCAGGAATCTCCTCAGGAAACACCTCGAGGAATTCCCTCACCACAGGAATGCCAGTGAGATCCTCCTGTGTCCCACTCACCAAACCTCCCAACATGACATAGCCAAATGCCCCTGCTCTCAAGGCCCTCCTCGCCTGCAGGACTGAAATGAACGGTGAGGAACTGGCTGTGGACCCACCCGGAGACATCACCACTTTCTTGGCACAGCAATCAATCATTGCACAGTTTCTGGACAACCAATCCATGCCCAAAATAATCTGAAGGTTGGCCATCGGTAATCCTATCAGATCTACCGAGAAGTCACGGCCATCCCACTGAAACGCTACATCGCGATGAACAGTGGAGGTCAAACATTTTTCTCCGGTGGCGGTGGTCACCCGCATCGGTGGAGAAAGCACATCACTGGGCAACTCAAGCCCCACAGCAATAGGGGTAGCAACAAAAGAGTGCGTTGCCCCGGAATCAAAAGGCACATCAACAGTTGAACCACCAATGGTAACAGTAGCTCTGACCAGGTTCGGAGCTCTGTCCGACTGCTGACGATCAAGTGTGTAGACTCGTCCTGTAGTAGGTGGCACGACTGGTGCCCCAGTAGGAACCATCTGCAATGGCACAGCCTGCACTGCAGCAACTCTCGCCGTCGGGCAATCTCTGGAATAGTGGCCCTCCTTGCCACACTGGAAACATATCAGCTGCCCGGTAGAACACGGCCCAAAATGTGACTTCCCGCATCCCGAACATCTGGGAGCAGGAAGTCTAGCGGCGTTCCCCGGAGCAGCAGTCTTTCTGAACTGATTCGGCGCTTGCTTAGCCGCCATATGCTTGCCCTTGCCCTTGTTCGCAAAATTTTTATTCTTCCAGGGAGTGGAACCGCCGGTACCCCGTGGCACCTCCATCTTGGCCTTCTTGGCCTTACTCGTGCTGTAGAAGTCCTCAATATCAGGACACAGCTGGACCAGTGTCCCAAAATCTCTGGAAGCAGACCCAGCTAAGTAACCAGCAATATCCTCACTAAGTCCACTCCGGAACTTAGCAGCCAAGAATGTAGGAGTAGGCCTCGCCATCCTGAAGTGTGAAAACTTCACCAGCTCATTAAACTTGGCCAGGTACTCGTCGACAGACAACGAGCCCTGCACCAACCGGTCAAACTCCCCCTGCTTCCTCTCCTGTGAGTCATAAGGGAAGTACTGACCCAGGAAGCTCTCCTCGAAGAATGGCCACGTCATCACATGGCCCTGCATCTCGTAGACCTGAGAAAGATTGGTCCACCACTCATGGGCCTCGCCCTCCAGCATGTACGTGGCGAACAACAGCTTCTGCGGATCGGTACACTGCATGATCCGAAAAATCTTGTCCAGTGCCTGAAGCCATCTAGCAGCAGCAATGGGATCATACGATCCGTCGAATGAAGGTGGCTTATGCTTGCGGAAAGCATTCAGCCGGCGATCGATCTCGTCACTATCCTCAGCAAGTACGGGGATAGTCTGCATAGCCCCCGTCAAATGACTACCCTCACCCATCTGGCTCTGGGTGTCCTCCTGTTGACTAGGCGGAGGTGGAGGCGGTGGCGGCGGTGGAGGTGGTGGAGGACCCTGGCCAGCAGCAGGACCAGCCCTCAACTCCTCTTACATGACCCTCATCATAGTCATGTTGGCCATCCGGTTCTCCTCCAGAACCTCTGCCGTGGTTTGCCGGTTCGCATCTCGAATAGCGTCCAGCATTGCCCGGTTCGCCAGCCTCGTGGCTTCCTGGTCGGCTAGTCGGGCCGCCTGCATCTCAGCCAATGCAGCCAGGATAGGATCCGATTGATCCTCGCTCGTACTCGTGTTCCTCCTTGGTGGCACCATGACTCTGCACAAGTTACACAAAGAATGAGTTGATCAGGCCCACGCCATGTGGTCACATATGCATTATCATAACACACACCAATATGAGAGAACGCAAAGTAGACACGCAACAAACATCCTAAGTTATTGCAATACATACAGGCTTTTCCCTAGAAAGTGCTCTGATACCATAAAATGTAACAGCCCGTGTTAACCCGGATTGTTAACACACTATCGTATTAAGCCACGCTTAATTAAAATGCGGAATAACTTTTTCTTTAATTCAATTATGACGTCATTAACTTAACCAACTTGATTACTTAATCATTTTCATAAAAATACTGCCTGTATGTAAATTGCAAGACATCTAACTGAATACCTCGTACATAAATATAAGGTGAGTATCTAAAGCCATAGGTCTACACAAGTAGCCTGGGTCAAAATCCTGATACTTTAATTACAACATTAAATTCAAAGACAATAGTCAAACCATGCGGCATGGACAAACCCCATGCTCACCAAATAAGGCAACAATGCCCAATAACAGTCATAACATAAACTCAGCAGAAAACATAAACAACAGTCGGAAAACATAACAGCAGTCAGCATATCATCAATCAGCTCAGCTCTGGCCTCCTGCCACCTAAGCCCTAAACATTACCTGATCCTGAAATAAGCGTCCCCAAACGTGGGGTGAGATCTCTAACAAGAAATCTCAGTAAGACAAGGGGTCCTCAAGGAGTCTCCACCCCAAGCTCACTTACATGTGTAATATAAGTTCCAAAAACAGTATTACAGTATAAGTTCTAAAATCATGCGATGCAGCAATTAATCATGCCATGTGTGCTTTCAAATCTACTGGCCAGAGAAATGTAGGAATACGTCTATGCCTACATGAGTACATGGATACTACCTGCACCTCACCCACAGCTTCTCCATCTTGTATGTACTACATACTCAGGATTGCCATCTAGGTGGACACCACATGCATCTCATAAAAGCTCATTGCATATAAATAGCTCAACAGCATTTCCAAAATAATAAAGCATGTAACACAGCATGCATAAACCCATCCCCATGGGACATGGTGGAACATCAAAATGGCTAAACCGAGGACACGAAAGCTTACCTTGCAAGCTAGCTATCCAAGCCAAGAGTCCAACCACTCACAAGTCCACAAACAGCAGTATCACAATCTGATATGGACCAATAATACATTAATATTCATGCATCACAAGCATACAACTTAAAGACTACGCCTTTCCTTTACGTTTTACGTCTTAAGGCTTCCCACAAAGCCATAAGCCCTTAATCATATGATTCTGACTTAGTTCATTAATTACAGAAGTTCAACTTCCTTAAACTAGGGTCCACACACACCCAATAGCTTACTGTTCATACAGTAAAGCTACTGTCTGCGCAGAACCCAGGATATCCGGATATCAGAAGGGGTATATCCGGATATGCCATATCCGGATATCACACTGGACATATCCGGATATGTCATATCCGGATACCCAGATCCCATATCCGGATATCAATATCCGGATACCATATCCGGATACTGATATCCGGATATCTGTTCGAAAAATATCCGGATATCTCACGACAGAATGCAGTTTCTACATTTCGTGAATATCCATCCCAAAGATCCAACTTTTAACACATGTACACGTTAAAGCATGCATCTTTAAGCATATACAAGTTCATTTAGGTGTTGGTTACGTGAATATCCGGTAGCCATCACTAAAGCTCCAAACTCGTGCTCACTAACCTCACACACACAGCCTTCTCAACTCAGAATGAGACCAACAATGAAGTCTCAAGGCTCACTCTCACCCTCACAAGTGTTTAAAGTGATGGAACAAGCATGAAAGGTGATAATCTAGGCCAAAAGAAGAAGAAGAAGAGCAAAGGAAGCACAAAGGGTGAAGGAGAGCCAATGGAACAGTGTTTTCCACTCTCAGCTGCAGCCTCCACGTTTGATATGGTGTTCCTAGGGTTTTGTGCCCTCTTAATGTGTCTATTTATAGGCACAAGCCACTAATCGCACAGTATTAGCCTTAATAGCAAAGTAAAAGATATTGATCCCAAACTTTGGAATCTAGACCTACGCATTTTTCTAAGATTTATCATATTTTTATTTTATTTTTCGGAGCACCTTTCCGGTACGCGCTTTTCCCTAGCCAGTATCAGTTCTGGCATCAGATTACGTCATTTTAACTTGAAAATTGTTTTACAAGTCCTACATAATATTCTAGTAATTATCATGCATTCGTTATAATTTTCCGGGATACTTTTCCGGTACGCATTTATACCGAGTAGCAGCACCGGTATCTGCGCTTTTCTTCCGAAAAGCGACTTTCAGCATTTTTACTCACTCAATATAATTATCTAAGCCCATTAATAATTATAAGGGTCCATTATGGAATTATTTCCTAATTATCATAATTAATTCGCTAATTACCTTAATTAGCGGTGCGGGTTCTTACAATGTTCTATGGAAGTCTCAATTGATGGAATGATTTATAAATTTATGGATAGGTTGAGCTGGGAATTAGTAAAGTGTACATTGAGATGAAAATAATTAAGTATGTAATTGAAGAATTGGGAAATGTTGAAAATACAAACAGAGTGCTGCCCAATTTTTGTCTCATAGATGATGGAATTGGACCCCTTGGCCTTGTTGGAAGTTATAGATCTTTTTTTTAGCTTTCCAATGAGACCAAGATTGTGTAAATTGGATTAGTATAACTCAAGTTATGAGCAAAATACAAAAGTAGATCAAATTGCCATTTTTTGGTGCTTGCTCCAGAACTGCGGCGCTATGAGCGTCAAGTTGACGCTATTAGCGCCAACCATCAGGGGGAGGCCGTAGGATTGACGCTATGGGCGTCAACCTCTCTGCCTCCTGAGGCATTTTGATGCTATGAGCATGAGACTGACGCTATGAGCGTGGGGGTCTTGAGGATTTCAGCATCCATTTTCTTAAAAAATTTCATAACTTGGGCTACGGTGCTCCAAATTGAGCGCGGTTTGAACCCACGCGTAGCTAACGAAGAAACCTACAATATATCAATGAATGAGAAGCATTTGATAGGTATAAAAATTGTTAGAGCAAATAAAAAGGCGAGAACACTTAGTGTTAAACATGGATAGGATAAGTTTTAAGCTCTGTTGGTTTATGGGAACCACTTAGCATGTTTAAATGTAATTTGCATGGTATTAAGCTTTTGTATCCATAATTCCGCTATAATTTGAGTTATGATCACAGTTATTTCAAAAGTACAAACGATATTAAAAAGAAAAAGTTTTCCTGTAATTACAAATAAATGTTGTGATAGTAACTGCGCTTAATATCATATTTGATGATAACACACCGGTAACGGGGTGTTACATGATACATTAGTCATATTAAGTTATTATTACATGAGTTTCTTCTATTACTATTTCTTTCTCCCTTATTCCATTTTGCATAAAATACTCTACTAGATGAGTGCATTTTATTTATGTATGGACTGTGAAATTGAGAAATATGTGAATGTATGAATGTATAAATTTTTTTTTTGGCTAGAAAGAATGTATAAATTTAATTTGCATTGTTTGTTGCATTATAGTATGGATAAAAATGAACCATGCTTGTTCATAATTATTTGATCAGCACGTTTCTTTTGAAAGAGGGTGTTTTGGTTTATCAAAAAAAATAAAAAATAAAAAGAGGGTGTTTTGCAGCAAAATCATTGTAGACTTTGTAACGGATTACAGCTTATACATTTTTGCCTCTTCAATTTTGTCCAGGTACAAGGGAGTGGTTACTGACATAGGTGAAGGCACTTAGAAGTTAAATGTTACCTTAGATGATGGCAAGGTAAAGCTTCGAATATGGGATTCAAAGATATCAAATAGGAAAATGAGACTCTGAATCATAGAACGATAATGAAATACACGATGTAACATTTATCAAATTTGAAAAAGAGTCAGAAGAGATGGTTCAATCCTCTCTTTTTAATTTCTCGAATCAAGAGATCCATTAATCGGGAACCTAATGCATATGGATAAAAATAGTCCAATCGGAGCAAGAATCTTGAGGAACATTTGGAACATTTCATTTCTGAGCAGAATAGTCATTTTCAAATAGTGTTCGATTGATTACGTATTAATCAATATTCGATTGATTGTTCTGAGGTTATCGACAAAAAAGAAGATCTTGGAACTCAGGAAGCAGGGGGTCCGTTTTGTTCCTCGAAAACAGAAGAGGTCAAAGACATGAACTGAACTTATCCATCCTTGGTGATCATTTTATGTGGAGACTTTGTTCATTGACTTTGAAAATTGTTTCATTTGAGGCCTCTACTTACTGAATTTATATTCCTAGCTGCTCATATTGCTGCTGATTTTTTGGGTGAAGCATTCTCCATTCGAGCAATTCCAGTTTTCTTGAACGAATTAACCTTATCCTACCTCATTCCTTTTCTAGGCTGCGGGTTCTTGATGGCAAATTAAGGCTTTGTTTGATTACTATTTTAAAAATAGTTTTTAGTTTTCAGAACAAAAAAACTCGTTTGGTAAGGTATGTTTTGTAAAAAGAGTTTTTAAAACTGTAACTATTTTTTTATTTTTAGAATCAAATTTAGAGAACAAGTCTGAGTTGTTTTTGTTTTCTGTTTTGGTTTTTAACTTTCAAAACAAAAAAAATAACACAGAAAATAATTGTTTCCATAATTATTCTACAAAACAGTTTTAAGAACAAAAAAAATCAAAACACAATCAAACAGACATTTTTCTTGTTTTTTTACATGTATCTGATTTCACAAAGTATATTTGTACCTGTGATGTATAGGTCACTCTTGTTGTAGAATAGGGAAGCAAGGACTGAAGGTATTACATGTATGATTACAGCTACTTGTATTTTTGTGAATTGCAGGGTTCATTGATTGAGAATATTATTTTTAAATTGTTGTAATGTTGTTAAAGGACATGGCAGTTACGCAACTTACTAGACTTTCCTTCCAACGATGTGGGAAAAAAAAAACCTTTGAGATGTATAGAACTTTGTATTCGCACCTACTTGCATGCATTTTGGGAAGGATTAATCTATGTCTAGTGAATGGTTATGGAGGTTTCAACTTACAAAACATATAAAAACTTTCTGAGTTCTAACAAAGATGATTTATCAAATATTTGGTCCTACTTGTATCATAAACAAAATCCCTTGAGATAGTTTTTATCATAAAAATATTTAAATTTGGCAATGTTCATTGTATTTTTTTATTATGTTATTATTCGACATGCTTTGGAAAGTGTTTATTAATCATTGTTATTCACCCTCTGGGATGCTGAGGCTGCGATTAGTACGAGTATAAAAAAGAAGTGTCACCAAAACAGAAATGTAAGCCAGAAGAGGTTTGCGCCAACGTATAGGCAAATAGATGTATCATGTTTAGAAAATTGGTTTTGTGATGCTATAGACACAACCAATATGGACCCCACCACTATTAAAATAAAATAAAAAAGAAAAAAGTGGTGGGGTCCACATTGATTGTATCTATAGCATGACACAACTAATTTCCTACCACATGATATATTTATTTCCCATATAGAGGATAGAGAATGACAACACACATCTTACTTCATTGAACCCAAACAATGTAACAAACATATCATTTACCACATTCCCATTTTCACTCCTAGCAAGCACAACCTTGTACTTGAAACAAGACAACACTCCTACAAGATATGAATATTAAAATACAATTCAAATACTGGAAGGGCTTCTCTACTATCCCTGGAATTTAAAGGGTGGGAATTAATCTCAATAAGTGTCAGCATTCCCTTTCAAGCATCAAGGTCCAGCACAACAACAAGGCATAGAACAGATCAGCATATACACATAGACAGCAGCTTAGACAATTTTGAGGAAGATCATTTAAAATTTTGTTTTCTCAAGCCTTTGATACGGCAGTTTCAAATTGACTGATGTGAGTCAAACATATAGGGATAATGCAATTCTCTATACTAAACAGGATAGATATATAAATAAATTTAAATAAAAATTAAAGGACTAATAGAACACACCGCCAGCTCTCTAATCGCATTTTTTCACTTTCTACCACTGACCTCCCATTACCCTTCTGCCTTGTAAAACTTCATTTGCTCAAAAAAAATTCTCTTACTTTTGCAACACAAATCACAAAGTAGTAGACACCTAACATCTTCAGTTTACTTGTCTGCATGTTACCAGAAATAATGAAAATTTCATGTTTTACAACTGAAACCGAAAAGTGTAGACATTCATCAACTGCTCTTTTGGTGGTACAAATCCAAATGTTGATCCCATTGCTAACTGGGAACTTGATTCCTAAACCACCAGTTTAAAAACACTAATTAGATGAGAACTGCCTGTTGGCATCTAACCAAATCATGCTCCAATGAAAAGGAGGATAGTTTGTAAGCATACCGCGTGATATTGTATCAGATTATTTATAATCACACTAAATACCTCTATAACATCCCGGGCGCTGACGAGGGTGTACCTATACTAACAAGATACATCTACTTATAGCAGCCATGGCAATAAAATGGCGAACAGTAAAAGCGGGCCGTGCGTTAAGCGTGCTTGACTTGGAGCAATTCTGGGATGGGTGACCTCCTGTGAAAGTTTTCGCAAGAAGTGTACAAGTAAGGAAAAAGCACAAAGTCTTGTGTTAGTATGTGGGGATAGTCAGTGATTCTTGAAGCGGGCCGTGCGTTACAACCTCCACATCAGTAACAGGTGCTGCTCATGGGATAATTGTAGTTCCAGAAGATGACACTCTGACAAAAGGGTATGTTGAATACCGAGAGAGAAGAGAGGAACATTTGAAAGTAATACTGTGTGTATCAACTACACAGCGGAGTCTATTATATAACTTAAAAGAAAGAAAATACAAACAGATATACTCGATGTGGGACTTCTATACTACTATTCTAAACTATCATTTACAACACTCCCCCTCAAGCTGGAGCATATAGGTCATATGCACAAAGCTTGTTACAAATAAACTCTATTCGAGGGCCCCTCAAAGATTTTGTAAACACATCTGCTAATTGCTCATTAGAGGGTACAAAGCTAGTTTTAATTTCACCAGCAAGAATCTTTTCTCGAACAAAGTGACAATCTATTTCTATATGTTTGGTTCTTTCATGAAACACTGGGTTTGATGAAATGTGTAGAGGTACTTGATTATCACAAATAAGATTTGCATGTCCAGTGTCTCCAAACTTAAGCTCTCTGAGAAGTTGTTTAAGCCAGATGAGCTCGCAAGTAGTAGTCGCCATGGAGCGGTATTCTGCTTCAGCACTTGATCTGGCAACTACACTTTGTTTCTTACTTTTCCAGGAAATCAAGTTGCCTCCAACAAAGACACAATACCCAGAAGTAGATCTCCTATCAGCCGGACAACCAGCCCAATCAGCATCACAGTACCCAACCAATTGATCATGACCTTTATCTTCATATTCTAGGCCTTTTCCTGGAGATGCCTTGATATACTTAAGAATACGAATGACTGCATTCCAATGTTCTTGACATGGAGAATTGAGAAATTGACTGACAACACTAACTGCAAAGGAAATATCAGGCCGAGTGACTGTGAGGTAGTTTAATTTTCCATCCAATTTTCTATACTGCTCAGGATCTGAAAAGGGCTCCCCCTGATTTGGTAGAAGCTTGATACTTGGATCCATAGGAGTATCAACAGATCTTGAATTTAACAGAGCAGTTTCTTCAAGAATATCCAAAGCATATTTCCTCTGAGATATCACAACACCAGATTTAGATTGGGCCACCTCTATTCCTAAGAAGTATCGAAGTTTCCCAAGATCCTTAGTCTGAAAATGATGACATAAGTGTTGTTTCAATCGAGTGATCCCATGCTGATCACATACCACCAGATAAAGAGAACCAGAAGCAGAATGACGAAAAAAGAGAGAATGATCAGCTGCACTTCGAGTCATGCCAAATTGTTGAACAACACTGCTAAATTTACCAAACCAAGCTCTTGGAGATTGTTTGAGGCCATAGAGAGACTTACGAAGACGACAAACAAGTCCTTACTCCCCCTGAGCAACAAATCCAGGAGGTTGCTCCATATAAATTTCTTCCTCAAGATCACCATGAAGAAAAGCATTCTTGATATCCAGTTGGTAGAGGGGCCAATGGCGAATAGCAGCCATGGCAATAAAAAGGCGAACAGTAGACATTTTCGCCACAGGAGAAAAAGTATCAATAAAATCCAAGCCAAAGACATGAGTGAAACCCTTCGCCACCAAGCGAGCTTTAAGACGATCCACTTGACCATCAGGTCCAACCTTAACAGCATAAATCCATCGGCAACCAACCACAGATTTTCCAGAAAGAAGAGGTACCAGATCCCATGTGCCATTATGATGAAGAGCACTCATTTCATCAATCATAGCTTGTCTCCATCCCGAATGTGAAAGTGCATCACCTGTAGTCTTAGGGACAGATACAGAGGACAAAGAGGAAAGGCAAGCAAAATATGATGGAGAAAGACGATGATAACTGAGATTGACTGCATACCTGGCCGGAGGGCGAGTATCACAAGTACCCTTACGAAGAGCAATGGGAAGGTCACTATCCGAAGGTGGGTCCGAAGCCGTGGGAGGAGATGCAGTTGAATGTGAGTCCACAGATACATCTGACGAACTAGGCTCGATCTCATCAGCAGAAGAGGTGATAGAAGGAGAGTCAGAAACATGGATGGGTAAAGACGGAAGGTAAAGAAGGTCACTTGGGAAGGACGGCTGTACAGAATCAGTATCCACGGGAGTAGTAGAGGATCCAAAAAAAAGAACTGATTCAAAAAAGGAGACATCCGCCGAGATAAAGTATCGATGTAAAGTGGGAGAGTAGCAACGGTAACCCTTCTGAGACCGAGGATAACCCAGAAAAACACATTTATGAGACTTGGGAGCTAATTTATCCAAACCTAGACCAAGATGATGAACAAAACACGTAGAACCAAACACATGTGGAGTTAAAGGATATAAAGTTTGATGGGGAAATAAAATAGAGTGAGGTACCTTATGATTGAGAACAGATGATGGCATGCGATTAATGAGATAGCATGCAATAAGTATAGCATCACCCCAGAATATGTATGGAACATTACCGTCAATTAACAAGGCACGAGTGGTTTCAACCAGATGGCGATTCTTGCGCTCGGCTACACCATTTTGTTGAGGTGTATGAGGGCAAGATGTTTGATGGAGAATGCCATGAGATTAAAAGAATTGTTGAAATTGATGAGATAAGTACTCACATGCATTATCACTACGAAAAGTAGGAATAGGAATACTAAATTGAGTTTTTATTTCATTGTAAAATAATTGAAAAATAGAAAACAACTCAGACCGATTTTTCATTAAAAATAACCAAGTACACCTGAATAATCATCAATAAAAGTAACAAAATACTTAAACCCTAAAGTAGAAGAATGACGACTTGGTCCCCAAATATCAGAGTGGACCACAGAAAAAGGAGAAACAGCTTGACGACTAAGACGACTTGGGAACGTACTACAAGTATGTTTCCCATACTGACAAGACTCACAATTTAATTTAGAAAGAGACGATAAATGTGGAACCATCTTTTGAAGCTTTGTAAGACTAGGATGGCCCAGACGAGCATGTATAGTAAGAGGAGAGTCCATAGTGGAGCAGGCTGAAGAAGATGGAAATAGTTGATAGAGAGAGGCCTTGAGACTCACATCCTCTGATAATCTCCTTCCCCGAACTCCGATCCTGAAAGATGACAGAGGTTTTAGTAAAAGAAACAACACAGTCAATGGATTTTGTCAAACGACTAATAGAAAGTAAGTTAAAAGGAGAATCTGGAACATAGAGAACATGATCCAGAGATAAATTAGGTAAAAGAAGAATCGTGCCAATACCCCGTGATTGGACCAGAGACCCATTGGCCATAGTAATAGTGGGAAAAGAACCAGTAGTACAAAGGGAGGTGAATAAGGACTTATTACCAGAAATGTGATTAGAAGCCCCAGAATTAAGGGTCCAAGGGCCTATAGAGTGCAACTGAGAGATTCCAGCAAAAGAATTACCAGTGGGAGCAATAGATGTAGTAGGACCTGATGGTTGCTTATCAGACTTATTACCAGCCGGAGACCCAGAAACATTGGAGACGGGAGAGTCCATAATCAAGAGTAGAGAAAAAAAATCCAAAAAGACTGATCACACAACTAACCGGAAGAAGAGGGATCTGTGCGTCAACGCAAAAAGATGTCGAAACAGAAAAAAAAATACCGGATCCAGAATTGTCTCAGCAAGACGAAAAAATCGCAACCAGCCGCGGCCGGAACGGAGGCTGCACGCGCCTCCACGCACCGCCGGTTGGAGGAGGGTGCTGAAACTTGCAAGCGTGCGAAAGAAAAACCGCCTGCCGGAAACTGACAATAGAGACCGTTCCGGAAAAAAAAATTGTAAAATACGATGAACAGTGGGTTCACCGAAAAAAAAATATTAAAAAAAAAATTCAAACGTTCCTTAGGCTCTTGATACCATGTTGAATACCGAGAGAGAAGAGAGGAACATTTAAAAGTAATACTGTGTGTATCAACTACACAGCGGAGTCTATTATATAACTTAAAATAAAGAAAATTCAAACAGATATACTCGATGTGGGACTTCTATACTACTATTCTAAACTATCATTTACAACAGGGTACATACAAATGACACAGAGAATGGACATGTCATTGTGGGTATGAATGGAGCAAGGGCGCAAAAAAGATTTGGAGATACTATAGCGGTGAATATTTTCAGCACATAACAAGCCTACTATCTTAATTAGTCAGACCATTTATAGTCCTCCAAAGGGCCGGCTTGGCTCAGCGGTAAGCTTGTTTGTCGTGGTGTGTCAGGTCACGGGTTCGAATCAGCCTCTCTGCAAAAAGTAGGGGAAAGGCTGCCTAGAGTATTCCCTTCCCCAGACACTCATGAAGTGGGTATTTGAACTGGGTCGGCCTTTTTTTTGCAACATGCATACCATGAACATGTTGATTAGTATGAATTGGTTAGTCAACTTCCAAAATATGTCACCATTGTGATACCGAGTACAAGAGTTATTACAGATAGTACAATACAGAAAAAAGAAAAACAGGTTGATTAACAAAGTAATTATCAAAAGAAATGCTTTACACAGATAGGAAGACACGCATTGGGCAAGTGAACATCATTCGGTAGAAGACTAATGTAACATCAACAGCAGAGTATCATCATCATTAGCATCGTCAGACCAATAGCAGATTCAGAAAAATGCCGACTGCCACTGCTGAAACACTTCATTCCTTTCAAACATTCCAATGAAATTATATATATTTATTTTAATAGACAAATAGAAAAGAACCTTTTTCATAGATTCAATATCATAATTACAATTCTATTTGCACTAGCTTACAATCCTTTTGGCCTCTATGATCCTAAACATCATCTATACAAAAGAAATTCCTTCTTAGTGTCAGATGAATATCTAACATGAACACAACATGAAAATAAAGATATCATATTTCATGCATGACCTAAAAGCCAAACTAGATTGACTATTGTACCTCATTCAACTAGATTGACTAGGTTCATCGCATCCACTCTAAAAGAAGTCACTTGCCCAATAGTTATAAAGTATTTATATGTTTAAAGTTTCATTATTTAATTAAGAGGCGGATTATATTTACAAACTTCTTTGTTTACAGACTCTTACAAACTACACTAAGTATGACCAGTCATACTTTAATCATGCAGTGTATGACCGATCGTACTTAGTGTAATTTGCAAAAAAAAAAAAATTGTAAACGGATCCTATCCCTTTAATGAATGGAAATCTTAAGAAAATAAGAAACAACTTGAGTTTATAGAATTGGCCCTAAACACTCGCCATCGGCACTGATTGTTTACATGAATTTTCTCTTGAAAGTTAGTATATAGTTAAAATCTTTTATTATACAAACGAGGTAACTTACAGTGGAAAATATTGTTTATTGCTCGTTATGCATTACTGCACACATATCTTACTGTTTTTTTTTTTTTTATAACTCTTAAAGGGGGGCGAGAAAAGAGAGGGACACAACATATAATTTTTTAAAAAATGGGTTATAGTATACGAAGTTTTGCTGCTTGACTTACAAAACTTCTCCGCCTTAACGTAATACGAAGTTTGAGAGACAAAAATAACGTGCAGATAACGTTTGTCCACAAAGTCTTAATCCACTTTTGTGAAAAACAAAAAATATACTAATCAAACCGTCTCTCCAATTAAGGTGTTTTGTTTGTCATTAATGTATTGGATTGTTGCGTCGAATTTGGTCTTTCTTAATGATTAATTGTGCAATGTGCTTGCGAGGTTGTTTCAAGGTTAATATACAAAAAAGATGGAGCACGCAATGAACGAAGACTTCCCGTAAGAGAGAATGGAAGAGGCAAACACTATGTCATGATGCATGCGGATATTAGCAATGACTGAAGCCAGAAATCATTTTCTTACGTAGTTGGAAAAGAAAACCTTCTTTATAAAAAAATTATATATTATGAATAGTACATAGTTATAATATTAAAGTTATTTTTTTTTCTCCCTCAAATATTATCGGGTGACATGATAGAGAGAAAAATAATAATTTTATCATCATAACTATGTATTATCTATAGTACATAATTATTTTTTTATAAGAGATGATTTTTTTTACAACAAAATGAGAAAAATGGAACCCAGTAAATATTTGTTTAGAAAGAAAAAAAAAAGTTGTGGAGATGTACAAGTGCATTCTCCAATGAAGAGAATTTTAAATCGAATTTGAATAATTATGAGATTCATTATAAAAAGCCATCAATCTATTGTCAACACCCACAAACCTTAGATTTGTAATCTAGCTAGATCCACCCAACAACAAATCATGGAGAAAACAACACACATAGCTGTTGTTCCGGGACCTGGATTTAGCCATCTAGTCCCTATTCTCGAGTTCTCTAAACGACTTGTTCAGCTGCATCCTCACTTGCATGTCACAGCCATCATTCCCACACTTGGTAATCCCACAACTATCTCAAAAACCTTTATTGAAAATCTTCCACCAAACATAACCTCAACATTTCTTCCACCCGTGAACCCCAATGACCTACCACAAGGGCTTGCCACTGGAGTCAAACTGCAACTCACAGTGACACATTCTTTGCCACTTTTACATCAAGCCTTAAAGTCCTTGACTTCAAGGACACCCCTTGTGGCTTTGGTGGTTGATAACTTTGCCTATGAAGCACTTGACTTCGCTAAAGAGCTCAACATCTTGTCATTTATTTACTTCCCCATGTCAGCTTTGACACTATCTATGTACTTTTACCTACCAAAGTTGGACGAGGAAACATCATGTGAATTCAAAGATCTTCAAGAACCTATTCAAATGCCAGGTTGTGTACCACTACATGGCCGTGATCTTGATCAACAAATTCAAGATCGATCAAGTCAAGGTTATGAACTATTCCTTCAACGTGTTAAGCGATTCTCCTCAGTGGATGGGATCTTCATCAATAGTTTCCTTGAATTGGAAAATGGGCCCATAAAAGCATTGACTAAGGAGGGTAGTGACAAACCTCCAATATATCCTGTTGGGCCCATTATCCAAATTGGGCCCAATGATGAGTCTCATGAGTTAGAGTGCCTAAGGTGGTTAGACAAACAACCACCTATATCTGTTTTGTATGTTTCTTTTGGAAGTGGTGGCACACTATCACAAGCACAAATTAATGAACTAGCTTTGGGTTTAGAATTGAGTAAACATAAATTCTTATGGGTTGTGAGAGGAGCTAATAGTTCAGCCAGTGGTGTTTACCTGAGTGCCCAAAATGAGAACCCATTGCAATTTTTACCATATGGGTTCTTGGAGAGAACTAAACATCAAGGCTTGGTTATTCCATCATGGGCACCCCAGATTCAAATTCTTAGTCACAATTCAATTGGTGGGTTTTTGAGTCACTGCGGTTGGAATTCAACACTTGAGAGTGTGCTACACGGTGTGCCACTTATAGCATGGCCACTCTTTGCAGAACAGAGAATGAATGCTGTTATGCTATGTGATGACCTGAAAGTGGCACTGAGGCCAAATGTTAATTGCAATGGCATTGTGGAAAGGGAAGAAGTTGCTGAGGTGATAATGAGTCTGATGGAAGTTAAAGGAGCAAAAATGCGCAAAATAATGAAGATATTAAAAGAAGTTGCTATTGATGCATTAAAAGAAGATGGGTGTTCTACAAAGACCCTGCGTAAGTCAACATTCAATTGGAAAATATTGCTTTGAATATAGGCTTTCTGAAATCCTTTGGCTAGGATCCTGCTTTGTTCAGTTCTTGTTTTTCAATTTTTACTTTATCATGATGTGAAAGTCATCAGTGGCTCGTGCCTGATTAAATAAAAGTTTCCCTGTTTCGCTTTCACCACCTATCGATGGAGTTTGTCATCTCAAATAATCTTGATTTTCTTGGAATTCATTATTGTGGAAAAATCTGAATACACATTGAAGTTTTTCCACTTATATAATGAAGTGGTAAGCTCAAGAATCAATACAAAATATACAATATATATATATATATATATGGTCAGGATCATTTTACACTAACGTAAGTTACACTTTCAATCTTGTCCGTTGATTCTACTTATATCTAAGGGCTCTAATTTCTTAGTAATATGAACCCTTGGATACAAGTGGATCAATGGTCAAGATGGAGTGTAAGACTTCTAACTCTTACCCCGGTGTAAGAATATCCTGCCCCATATATATATATATATATATATATATATATATATATATATATATATATATATATATATATATATAGGGGCAAGATCCTTTGACACCTCATCTAAGAACCGTTAGATAAAAAAGATCAATAGTGTCACATGCTTATAAATCAGAGTTGTTGATCTTTTTTGATCTAAAGACTCTTAGATGAGGTGTCAAATTTGAAATTTGACACTGGTGAAACACCCTTCATTAATTCACCTAAGATTACATAAATACCATTCAATAATCAAAACGACGTAGTTTTGGCGCTAGCTGGAGATAAACTTATCTCAAGCTGCTTAAGAAATGTTTACCCCATGTATAGCTTATCATTTCTCAAGCTGTTTGAGATAATGTTATCTTCGGCTATTAAATCATAACCGTACAAAGATGGATCAACGGTGATAAAGGAAGAGAGAGAAAAAGTGAATCATAATCACGTGAATCAATTAATATAAGGAAATAAATAAACAAAACGACGTAATTTTAGGGTGCCCGGAGATAAACTTATCTCAAACAGCTTGAGAAATGTTTTTCCCATATATATATATATATATATATATATATATATATATATATATATATATATATATATATATATATATATGTATGTATACATATATATATATATGTATGTATACATATATATATATATATATATGTATATATATATATATATGTATATATACATACATATATATATACATACATATATATATATATATATATATGTATATCTACATACATATATATATATACATATATATATCTATATATATATATATATAGATATATATATATATATACATATATATATATGTATATATATAGCATATGAGGAATTCTAAGACAAAAAGAGGAAGAATGTGACTCAATCTGATGCAAGAAAGGCAAAATAACTGTTAAATTTGTCAAATATCTGAATATGAGGTGTTATATTGATTTTATGTTGATTTCACAGGAAAAATGCACAAATTGAAGTTAAAAAGGACAAAGCAAAACTAAAAGCCCATGCTACAAGCGTGGGAATGGCGCTTGTAGCGTGGAAGACACAAATTGGACAGAAGCCCCCGCGCTGAGAGCGTGAGGACCGCGCTTGCAGCGCGAGGAAGAAAAAAATGGCAGAGGCTCCCACGCCCACAGCGAGGGAACCACGCTGCCAGCGTGGGAGGCGCGAACAATTGAGAATTTGAAGATTTGAAATTGGGAGAATTAGGTCAAAGTCTCTTATAAATAGAGACTCAACCTTAAGGAAAGACACACAGAAATTCTGGAGGCAGATCCGGCTTGAGAGGAGTTCTTCGTGTTCGTCGTTCTTCATCTCGTTCTTGTATTTTTCTTTCTCTTTTATTTAAGTTTATGTTGAATCTCAGATCAGCGATCATGATGTTGATTGGCTAGATCTCTTTACTGTAGTCAGGGTCATGATCCCTTTGTGAACATTTGATACGAAGGATTGAATCACCTTATTTGTGTATTTTAATATACTTTATCTTTTTCTTGTGCGTATTGTTATTATTTCTGTTAGATCTGATCAACCTAATAGGAGATGATAATTTGGGGATTAGGGCTCGCAATAGGAATGTTGGAGTTCTGATTCTGAAAGGAGGTAAGATGACGATCTATGCATGTTCTAGGGATAGACTTGTATAAATCGCATTTGTTGGATTTATCTGCTTAATGCTTAATTTCATGCGGGATTACTAAGGGATTAGGGTTCCAATTGAATTAAAGGGTTAAATCACCATGGGATTGGGATTTAACTAATTATTTCGAGATGATAATTTGTCTGAGTTATTAATTTAAATGAATATTTTGAATCAATCCAGAGTAAAAAGTGGGACCATTTGGTGAATGTACCCTGGCTGCAGTGTTTTCTCACATCTTTTTACAAATCACTCATTCTAATTCCTACTTTATTTCTTTTAAACAAAAATATAAAAATAAGTCTTTTACTTTTCTTTTTATTGTTACTTGTAAGAACCCGCACCGCTAATTAAGGTAATTAGTGAATTAATTATGATAATTAGGAAATAATTCCATAATTGACCTTAATAATTATTATAAGGCTTTAATAATTATAATTAGTGAGTAAGAATGCTGAAAGTCGCTTTTCGGAAGGAAAGCGCAGATACCGGTTCTGCTACTCGGTATAAATGCGTACCGGAAAAGTATCCCGAAAAATTATAACGAATGCATAATAATTACTATAATATTATGTAGGACTTGTAAAACAAGTTTCAAGTCAAAATAACGTAATCTGATGCCAGAACTGATACTGGCTATGGAAAAGCGCGTACCGGAAAGGTGCTCCGAAAAATAAAATAAAAATATGAAAAATCTTAGAAAAATGCGTAGGTCTAGATTCCAAAGTTTGAGATCAAGATCTTTTACTTTGCTACTAAGGCTAATACTGCGCGATTAGTGGTCATGTGCCTATAAATAGGCACACTAAGGCACACAACCCTAGGTGTATTTCTTTCTACGTGAGTTGTTGGGGGGCTGAACATTGGTGAGGCAGTTTTCTTGTGGGAAACACTATTTCATTGACCCTTCACCCTTTCTTGATCAAAGTTGACACCTTTGGACTTTGATTCTTCACCTCCCTCCCTCTATGCACCATGGTTGTGTGTGGTGAGCCTTGTTTTCTGAGTTGAGGGGTGTTAGTGGGCTGTGGTGTTGTCTCCATGGTTATGAACCATTGTTCATGCCATTAGAGGTTTCAAGAAGCCTCCTTTGGTGCCAAGAACCAACCTTTGGTGTGGCATTTTCGTGTCCTTGGGTGTGCTGGACTTGTGTGCAGTATTGGGAGCTCCTAAGGCACCTTGAACTACTGACTAAGCTTTGGGGTAAGTCACCTTAACTTGATCATGTGTTTTTATGGCCTAAAGGTGGTATCTTGGTATGTTAATGGGTTTAACACATAACCAACACATAAGTGAACTCATTTATGCTTAAAGATGCATGCTTTAACGTGTACATGTGTTAAAGTTGGATCTTTGGGATGGATATTCACGAAATGCAGAAACTGCATTCTGTCGTGAGATATCCGGATATTTGTCGAACAGATATCCGGATATCAGTATCCGGATATGGTATCCGGATATTAATATCCGGATATGGGATCTGGGTATCCGGATATGGCATATCCAGATATGTCCAGTGTGATATCCGGATATGGCATATCCGGATATGTCCCTTGAGATATCCGGATATTCTGGGTTCTCACAGAACAGTAGCCGTGCTGTGTGAACAGTAAGCTAGTGGGTGTGTGTGGACCCAAGTTTAAGGAAGTTTAACTTCTGTAATTAATGAACTAAGTCAGAATCATATGATTAAGGGCTTATGGCTTTGTGGGAAGCCTTAAGACGTAAAACGTAAAGGAAAGGCGTAGTCTTTAAGTTGTATGCTTGTTGTGCATAAATATTGATGTATTATTGGTCCATATCAGATTGTGATACTGTTGTTTGTGGACTTGTGAGTGGTTGGACTCTTGGCTTGGATAGCTAGCTTGCAAGGTAAGCTTTCGTGTCCTCGGTTTAGCCATTTTGTTGTTCCACCATGTCCCATGGGGATGGGTTTATGCATGCTGTGTTACATGCTTTATTATTTTGGAAATGCTGTTGAGCTATTTATGTGCAATGTGCTTTTATGAGATGCATGTGGTGTCCACCTATACGGTAAGCCTGAGTATGTAGTACATACAAGATGGTGAGGCTGTGGTGAGGTACAGGTAGCGTCCATGTACTCATGTAGGTATAGACGTATTCCTACATTTCTCTGGCCAGTAGATTTGATAAATACACATGGCATGATTAATTGCTGCATCGCATAGTTTTGGAACTTATATTGTAAATACTGTCTTTGAACTTATATTACACATGTAAGTGAGCTTGGGGTGGAGAATCCTTGAGGACCCCTTGTCTTACTGAGATTTCTTGTTAGAGATCTCACCCCACGTTTGGGGACGCTTATTTCAGGATCAGGTAATGTTGAGGGCTCAGGCGGCAGGAGGCCCGAGCTGAGTTGATATGATGATATGCTGACTGCTGTTATGTTTTCCGCTTTATTTATATTATTATGTTGAGACTGTTGATTGGGCCTTGTTGCCTTATCTGGTGAGCATGGGGTTTGTCCATGCCACATGGCTTGACTGTTGTCTGTTAATTCGATATTGTAATTAAAGTATCAGGATTCTGACCCAGGCTACGTGTCGTAGTCCTGTGGCTTTAGATACTCACATTATATTTATGTACGAGGTATTCAGTTAGATGTCTTGCAATTTACATACAGGTAGTATTTTATGAAATTGACTAAGTAATCAAGTTGGTTAAGTTTAATGACGTCATAATTGAATTAAAGAAAAAGTTATTCCGCATTTTAATTAAGCGTGGCTTAATACGATAGTGTGTTAACAATCCGGGTTAACACGGGCTGTTACATTTTATGGTATCAGAGCACTTTCTAGGGAAAAACCTGTATGTATTGCAATAACTTAGGATGTGTCGTTGCGTGTCTACTTTGCGTTCTCTCTGATTGGTGTGTGTTATGATAATGCATATGTGACCACATGGCGTGGGCCTGATCAACTCATTCTTTGTGTAACTTGTGCAGAGTCATGGTGCCACCAAGGAGGAACACGAGTACGAGCGAGGATCAATCGGATCCTATCCTGGCTGCATTGGCTGAGATGCAGGCGGCCCGACTAGCCGACCAGGAAGCCACGAGGTTGGCAAATCAGGCGATGCTGGACGCTATACGAGACGCGAACAGACGAGCCACGGCAGAGGTTCTGGAGGAGAACCGGATGGCCAACATGACCATGATGAGGGTCATGTTGGAGGAGTTGAGGGCTGGTCCTGCTGCTGGCCAGGGTCCTCCACCACCTCCACCGCCGCCACCGCCTCCACCTCCGCCTAGTCAACAGGAGGACACCCAGAGCCAGATGGGTGAGGGCAGTCACTTGACGGGGGCTATGCAGTCTATCCCTGTATTTGCTGAAGATCGTGACGAGATCGATCGCCGGCTGAATGCTTTCCGCAAGCATAAGCCACCTACTTTCGACGGATCATATGATCCCATTGCTGCTGCCAGATGGCTTCAGGCGCTGGACAAGATTTTCCGGATCATGCAGTGCACCGATCCGCAGAAGCTGTTGTTCGCCACTTACATGCTGGAGGGCGAGGCCCATGAGTGGTGGACCAACCTTTCTCATATCTACGAGATGCAGGGCCATGTAATGACGTGGCCATTCTTCGAGGAGAGCTTCCTGGGTCAGTACTTCCCTCACAGGAGAGGAAGCAGGGGGAGTTTGACCGGTTGGTACAGGGCTCGTTGTCTGTTGACGAGTACCTGGCCAAGTTTAATGAGCTGGTGAAGTTTTCACACTTCAGGATGGCGAGGCCTACTCCTACACTCTTGGCTGCTAAGTTCCGGAGGGGACTTAATGAGGACATTGCTGGACATCTTGCTGGTTCCGCTTCGAGAGACTTCGGGGCGTTGGTGCAGCAGTGCCGTGACATTGAGGATTATTGCCGTGCGAGTCAGGCCAAGAAGGCCAAGATTGATGTACCACAGAGTACTGGCGGTTCTACTCCCTGGAAGAACAAAAATTTTGCTAACAAGGGCAAGGGCAAACAGTTGGCGGCTAAGCAAGCGCCAAGTCAGTTTAGAAAGACTGCTACTCAGGGGAACGCAGCTAGACCTCCTGCTCCCAGATGTTCGGGATGCGGGAAGTCACATTTTGGGCCGTGTTCTACCGGACAGCTGATATGCTTCCAGTGTGGCAAGGAGGGCCACTACTCCAGAGATTGCCCGACGGCGAGAGTTGCTACAGTGCAGGCTGTGCCATTGCAGATGGTTCCTACTGGGGCACCAGCAGTGCCACCTACCACGGGGCGTGTGTATACGTTGGATCGTCAGCAGTCGGACAGAGCTCCGAACCTTGTCAGAGGTACTGTTACCATTGGTGATTCAACTGTTGATGTGCTTTTTGATTCCGGGGCAACGCACTCTTTTGTTGCTACCCCTATTGCTGTGGGGCTTGAGTTGCCCAGTGATGTGCTTTCTCCACCGATGCGGGTGACCACCGCCACCGGAGAAAAATGTTTGACCTCCACTGTTCATCGCGATGTAGCGTTTCAGTGGGATGGCCGTGACTTCTTGGTAGATCTGATAGGATTGCCGATGGCCAACCTTGAGATTATTCTGGGCATGGATTGGTTGTCCAGAAACTGTGCACTGATTGATTGTTGTGCCAAGAGAGTGGTGATGTCTCCGGGTGGGTCCACAGCCAGTTCCTCACCGTTCATTTCAGTCCTGCAGGCGAGGAGGGCCTTGAGAGCAGGGGCATTTGGCTATGTCATGTTGGGAGGTTTGGTGAGTGGGACACAGGAGGATCTCACTGGCATTCCTGTGGTGAGGGAATTCCTCGAGGTGTTTCCTGAGGAGATTCCTGAGTTTCCACCGCAGAGGGAGATAGAGTTCTCCATAGATTTATTGCCTGGTGTGGGGCCTATCTCATTGGCTCCATACCGGATGTCGCCACCAGAGTTGGCGGAGCTGAAGAAGCATATCGAGGAGCTTTCAGCGAAAGATTTCATACGGCCGAGTGTGTCTCCCTAGGGAGCACCGGTCATTTTTGTAAAAAAGAAAGATGGGACCATGAGGTTGTGCACCGACTACAGACAGTTAAACAAGGTGACAATCAAGAACAAGTACCCTCTTCCACGCATTGATGATTTGCTGGATCAGCTCAGCGGTGCTTGCGTGTATTCCAAGGTCGACCTCCGGTCCGGTTAACATCAGATACGGGTGAAGCCGGAGGATGTCCCAAAGACAGCGTTTCGCTCGAGGTACGGGCACTACGAGTACTTGGTGATCCCGTTTGGACTCACCAATGCACCCGCAGTGTTCATGGACTACATGAACAGGATCTTCCAACCGTACCTGGATCAGTTTGTGATCGTCTTCATTGACGACATCTTGATTTACTCCAAGACGGAGGAGGAGCATACTGAGCACTTGAAGATTGTTTTACAAGTGCTAAAAGAGAAAAAGCTTTATGCTAAGCCGTCGAAATGCGAGTTTTGGCTCAAGGCGGTGAAATTTCTGGGTCATGTGATTTCTGCTAATGGAGTTGCAGTTGATCCTAACAAGATTGAGGCCGTGATGGATTGGGAGAGGCCTAAGACGGTTACAGAAGTGAGAAGCTTCTTGGGTTTGGCAGGCTACTATAGGAGGTTCATAGAAGGATTCTCCAGGATGGTGCTACCGATGACTCGCCTTACCCGAAAGGAGACTCCATTCGTGTGGACACATGAGTGTGAGGAGTGTTTCCAGGAGTTGAAGGAGAGACTGACTACTGCTCCTGTGTTAGTCCTTCCTGATCCTGCGGAACAGTTTGAGTTATACTGCGATGCTTCTGGTAAAGGACTAGGCTGTGTGTTGATGCAGAAAGGGAAAGCGGTTGCTTACGCTTCAAGACAGTTGAAACCTCATGAGGAGAACTACCCGACTCACGACTTGGAGTTGGCAGCCATTGTTTTTGCTTTCAAGATTTGGAGGCATTACCTGTTTGGCATGAAGTTTGCTGTATTCAGTGATCATAAGAGCCTGAAGTATCTGTTTGACCAGAAGGAGTTGAACATGAGACAGCGTAGATGGATGGAGTTCTTGAAGGACTACGACTTTGAGCTGAGGTATCATCCAGGCAAGGCCAATGTGGTAGCCGATGCTTTGAGTCGGAAATCCGTGAGCTTATCCAGCTTGATGATGAACGATTACGAGGTGATCGAGAAGTTCAGAGACTTGAGAGTGAACTCCTTGTTTGGGGGCGCACTGCTCGAAATGGAAACAGCAGAAGTGATTAATGAGCTGATGGAAAAGATTAAAGAGGCGCAAGTGCAAAGAGAGTGCGTTGATTATGTGAAGAACCAGGACGGTGTGTCTTGGAACGAGGATGGATTGCTGCTGTTCCAGAAGAGGATTGTTATTCCTCGAGGGCCATTGACCGAGGAGGTTATGGCAGAGGCTCATAAGGGTCGGTTTACTATCCACCCTGGTGCCACGAAAATGTACCAGGACTTAAAGAGAAATTTTTGGTGGCCGGGCATGAAGAAAGACATAGCGGTTTACGTGTCCAAGTGTTTGATATGTCAGAAAGTGAAGATCGAGCACCAGAAACCATCTGGTAAACTTCAACCTCTTGAAATTCCACAGTGGAAGTGGGAGAGTATTTCCATGGACTTCGTGGTGGGATTGCCTAAAACTCAGGCTGGTTGTGACTCTATTTGGGTCATAGTGGACAGATTGACCAAGTCTGCCCATTTTCTTCCAGTGAAGGTGAGCTTCACTACCGAGCAGTTGGCCAAGCTATATGTCTGCGAGATCGTGAGGCTTCACGGGGTGCCCGAGAGTATCATCAGTGATAGGGACCCGAAGTTCACATCTCGGTTCTGGGAGGCGCTGCAGGAGGCTTTTGGTACGCAGTTGAGATTGAGTACCGCCTATCACCCTCAGACTGACGGACAGACTGAGCGGACCATCCAGACATTGGAGGACATGTTGAGAGCTTGCACATTGGAACAGGGATCAGCATGGGATAGGTACCTTCCGTTGGTAGAATTCTCGTATAACAACACTTTTCATGCTAGTCTGGGCATGGCACCCTACGAGGCGCTGTATGGTAGGAGGTGTCGGACTCCTACCTGCTGGTCTGAGGTTGGAGATAAAGAGTTATTTGGCTTGGACTTTGTCCAAGATACTACCCTACAGATCCAAATGATCAGGGAAAAGTTGAAGCAGGCGCAGAATCGCCAGAAAAGCTACTATGATGTCAAGCATCGACCACTGGAGTTCAGTGAGGGTGAGCACGTGTTTGTGAAACTTTCACCTGTCACCGGTGTTGGACGGGCACTCGGAGTGAGGAAGTTGAGCCCGCGGTTCATTGGGCCCTACCAGATCCTTGGTAGAGTAGGACCAGTTGCCTATCGACTCGCCTTGCCTCCGAACTTAGCCAACATCCACGACGTATTTCACGTGTCTCAGCTTCGGAAGTACATAGCAGATCCTTCGCACGTGGTGCAGCCGGATGATGTGGAGGTTCGGGAGAACCTAAAGACTCCCGTCGGACCACTCAAGATCCTCGATCGAGGCGAGAAGCAGCTTAGAAGCAAGATCATTCCGATGGTCAAGGTGCAGTGGACTGGGCGTAGTCCCGAGGAGTGCACGTGGGAGCGAGAGGATGAGCTTCTCCGACAGTATCCCGACTTTCGAGACAGGTATGTTTCTGATTTTGAGGACAAAATCCTTAAAAAGGTGGGGTGAATGTAAGAACCCGCACCGCTAATTAAGGTAATTAGTGAATTAATTATGATAATTAGGAAATAATTCCATAATTGACCTTAATAATTATTATGAGGCTTTAATAATTATAATTAGTGAGTAAGAATGCTGAAAGTCGCTTTTCGGAAGGAAAGCGCAGATACCGGTTCTGCTACTCGGTATAAATGAGTACCGGAAAAGTATCCCGGAAAATTATAACGAATGCATGATAATTACTAGAATATTATGTAGGACTTGTAAAACAAGTTTCAAGTCAAAATAACGTAATCTGATGCCAGAACTGATACTGGCTATGGAAAAGCGCGTACCGGAAAGGTACTCCGAAAAATAAAATAAAAATATGACAAATCTTAGAAAAATGCGTAGGTCTAGATTCCAAAGTTTGAGATCAAGATCTTTTACTTTGCTATTAAGGCTAATACTGCGCGATTAGTGGCCATGTGCCTATAAATAGGCACACTAAGGCACACAACCCTAGGTGTATTTCTTTCTACGTGAGTTGTTGGGGGCTGAACATTGGTGAGGCAGTTTTCTTGTGGGAAACACTATTTCATTGACCCTTCACCCTTTCTTGATCAAAGTTGACACCTTTGGACTTTGATTCTTCACCTCCCTCCCTCTATGCACCATGGTTGTGTGTGGTGAGCCTTGTTTTCTGAGTTGAGGGGTGTTAGTGGGCTGTGGTGTTGTCTCCATGGTTATGAACCATTGTTCATGCCATTAGAGGTTTCAAGAAGCCTCTTTTGGTGCCAAGAACCAACCTTTGGTGTGGCATTTTCGTGTCCTTGGGTGTGCTGGACTTGTGTACAGTATTGGGAGCTCCTAAGGCACCTTGAACTATTGACTAAGCTTTGGGGTAAGTCACCTTAACTTGATCATGTGTTTTTATGGCCTAAAGGTGGTATCTTGGTATGTTAATGGGTTTAACACATAACCAACACATAAGTGAACTCATTTATGCTTAAAGATGCATGCTTTAACGTGTACATGTGTTAAAGTTGGATCTTTGGGATGGATATTCACGAAATGCAGAAACTGCATTCTGTCGTGAGATATCCGGATATTTGTCGAACAGATATCCGGATATCAGTATCCGGATATGGTATCCGGATATTGATATCCGGATATGGGATCTGGGTATCCGGATATGGCATATCCGGATATGTCCAGTGTGATATCCGGATATGGCATATCCGGATATGTCCCTTGAGATATCCGGATATCCTGGGTTCTCACAGAACAGTAGCCGTGCTGTGTGAACAGTAAGCTAGTGGGTGTGTGTGGACCCAAGTTTAAGGAAGTTTTACATCTGTAATTAATGAACTAAGTCAGAATCATATGATTAAGGGCTTATGGCTTTGTGGGAAGCCTTAAGACGTAAAACGTAAAGGAAAGGCGTAGTCTTTAAGTTGTATGCTTGTTGTGCATAAATATTGATGTATTATTGGTCCATATCAGATTGTGATACTGCTGTTTGTGGACTTGTGAGTGGTTGGACTCTTGGCTTGGATAGCTAGCTTGCAAGGTAAGCTTTCGTGTCCTCGGTTTAGCCATTTTGTTGTTCCACCATGTCCCATGGGGATGGTTTTATGCATGCTGTGTTACATGCTTTATTATTTTGGAAATGCTGTTGAGCTATTTATGTGCAATGTGCTTTTATGAGATGCATGTGGTGTCCACCTATACGGTAAGCCTGAGTATGTAGTACATACAAGATGGTGAGGCTGTGGTGAGGTACAGGTAGCGTCCATGTACTCATGTAGGTATAGACGTATTCCTACATTTCTCTGGCCAGTAGATTTGATAAACACACATGGCATGATTAATTGCTGCATCGCATAGTTTTGGAACTTATATTGTAAATACTGTCTTTGAACTTATATTACACATGTAAGTGAACTTGGGGTGGAGACTCCTTGAGGACCCCTTGTCTTACTGAGATTTCTTGTTAGAGATCTCACCCCACGTTTGGGGACGCTTATTTCAGGATCAGGTAATGTTGAGGGCTCAGGCGGCAGGAGGCCCGAGCTGAGTTGATATGATGATATGCTGACTGCTGTTATGTTTTCCGCTTTATTTATATTATTATGTTGAGACTGTTGATTGGGCCTTGTTGCCTTATTTGGTGAGCATGGGGTTTGTCCATGCCACATGGCTTGACTGTTGTCTGTTAATTCGATGTTGTAATTAAAGTATCAGGATTCTGACCCAGGCTACGTGTCGTAGTCCTGTGGCTTTAGATACTCACATTATATTTATGTACGAGGTATTCAGTTAGATGTCTTGCAATTTACATACAGGCAGTATTTTATGAAATTGACTAAGTAATCAAGTTGGCTAAGGTTAATGACGTCATAATTGAATTAAAGAAAAAGTTATTCCGCATTTTAATTAAGTGTGGCTTAATACGATAGTGTGTTAACAATCCGGGTTAACACGGGCTGTTACATTACTCAATTTGTTCAAAATTTTACCAACAACAATTGATTTGTCCAACTTAAGGGGACTGGTTATCGTGGTAATTATTTTACAATCCCTGTGGAGACGATCTTGTACTTATCACTTTATTACTTGTGCGATCGGTACACTTGCCGGGTGCAACAATATACACACACACAAAGAAGATATCAAACTTCTAACTATAACAACAGACTTCAACAGAAAATAGTTATCAGCTGAATCTATCAGCTTAACTCATCCTATCCACGTGCACTTTATTTTCATGCTTACAGCTATCAATTGCAACCACGTCAGCTTTAGTTTCTTCACTAGGGAAACTTTTAATATAGTCCAGGATCATGGTGGTCCTTCCACTGAGAATTTGACACCTGACTCAAAATTTTTATTTTCTCTCTCCTCTCTCCTCAACTTTTTCTCTCTTTCTCTCTCTTTTACCCAATGGGTGCAGATCAGTTGGTTCTTTGGCACTGAGTTAGTGGGATGGACATGTGTTCGAACCCCGCTGAATGCATCCTTGGGGAGGGAGCTGAACCTTTAGCCATCACTGACCCCCGCACTCCGGATTAGTCCCATAGCCGGCTCGAAGAGTCGAAGCCGTGGGGAAACCGGGGGGAGCCAACTCACCTCAAATAGGTAATTTGGGTTGGGTGACTCCAAAAAAGAAAAAAAAAATTGTGCCGGGAGCACAGAAATTTCACTCCTTCATTAGGGTATATTAACAAATAATGTTGCTAATTTTCCCGTAAAAAATCATTAATTCATCAAACTTTTAGATATGCTTAAGGAAAAAAAATTATTTGATTATAAAAATCATAAAAATTATATTTATAATTTTTATTTTTTTTTACAAAATCTTATAAATTACACTATCTACTATGGATAGTACATACTACTTGAGCATATACTACCTATATTACATAGTATAATTTGTAAAAGTTTGTACATAAAAAACTTATAAATATGACCTACTCTGAAAATAATATCTTTGTAATGAAAGTTAAGAGAATGAGTTTCTAGTAAAAAAATGTACTTAAATTAAGGCTACTTCCATGGTTCCACTTTGTGATGTACAAAATAACAAAAACACCGAACCAAACTATAAACTAAACTGAATTGTAATTAAATAACTGATTTTTTAAAACCAGTTCATGAACCGAACTGATTTTTAAAACAGTTCAAGAATTGAACTATTTTCGAACCGATCCAAATTGTTTTTCGAACCGAACATAACCGTTTTCAAACTGAACTGAATATGTTTTGAACCGAACTGAACCAAATCGGTTTTGAACTGAACCGAACCATTTTCGAACCGAACCATTTAAACCAATTTGGTTCAGTGTTTCAAAATATTCAGTTCAATTCGACCCATGCACACACTTAGTTCCATCAACTAGGAGATGATAAGTTAATAAAAAAAATTTAAATAAATATAATTATAAGGGAAAAGATAAATGGGTAAAATATCATAATAATTTTTTAAAAAGAATTATCAAAAGAAAATATATATATATATATATATATATATATATATATATATATCAATCTAAGGTGCATCCCACATGTGTAAGATGCAGTGTTATTAAAATCGATCCGGGTATTGACTCAGTTGGGGTACTGGGTCACTGGTCGGACCAGTTGACCTATATATATATATATATATATATATGATTAATTATATTTTTCATATTTAATATGAGTTAAAAAAGGTTCACTAAAGCTAAAAAATTACCTAGTTACACTTTTACAAGTTCATAAAGCACAAGTAAATGAAAATGTAAGTTATTGCTATGTCAATTTAAATTGTAACTCATAATCGTCATAAGCATACCTCTCAATAACATCCAAAATGCCAGATGTTGTGAACTCATATTTTTTAAGGGAAAAGTATTTGTACTTTTAAATGACACAACTTATGTCCTTTCACTCTCACAAAGAGGTGGGACCCACACTTTTATATTTTTTTGTTCATTCTCTCTCTTACTTTATCTATCTCTTTCTCTCACTTAAAATGACACAACTTTACATCCTTTAAAATGATACACACTTTCCCCATTTTTTCAAATTCATTTACATTGAAATGATATATGTCACATTCTTTTAACTTATTATTCCACAAATTGGAAGCTAAAATTTAATGTCATTGTAGAAGAATATACTACTAGCAAATAAAATTATAAAATTTTAAGATGAGTTCTACATTTTTTTAAACAAATTTGTTTTTTTTATTTTATTAAAATGCATGATCCGACCAGGTCACTGGTTTTGACCGAATTTGATCGGGTTTCATCGAATCCTATGCATGGTCGGTCCGATACTTGACGAACTGATTCGATGATTCTTTTGCAGAATTGTTTAGTGCAATGTTTTCATTTTTACTGTTATTTATAGTTTTTTTAATTTTAATTTTAATTTTAATTTTAATTTTTTTATGTTTTTCATTTGAATTCATCTGTCATTGATCCAAATTAGTTTGAGATAAAGGTGGTTTGCTTACATTAATTTTTCTCTTGAATGTCAATTAGTATAAAGTTAGCATAGTCACTCATTGAATAAACTAGCTACGTAACTTCATGTAAACAGTGGTGTAGCCACATCGAAGCCAGCAGATGTCTTGACACCTGCAAGTTAAAAATTATAATTAACTAAATAGAAAATCAAATACTCAATACAAAGTAATAACAAACCATCTAAATGCAAACAAATAATAAGGAACATGTATAGTATGGTTATTTGTGTGTTTTACCTTTTTTTTATTTTTTATCCTGTATATTTTTTTCTGC
Organism: Gastrolobium villosum; assembly: GCA_032173675.1. Classification (NCBI taxonomy): domain Eukaryota; kingdom Viridiplantae; phylum Streptophyta; class Magnoliopsida; order Fabales; family Fabaceae; genus Gastrolobium; species Gastrolobium villosum. The sequence continues at coordinate 44,185 of JAVKPL010013919.1, forward strand.
TTTATTCTAATTAGTTATGTTATTTATTCTTACTCCTATTATTTTAAAAAAGAAAGACTTCTAAAAGTAATCACAAAAATGATTACTCGTATGTCATTACCAAAAAAAAACTATATTATCATTTTATGATGCTTTTGTATTTCAAAAAAAAAAATATTTACAAAGCCAATATTTACAAAAGATGTTATTTGCACAATAAACATGAAACAAATTTTAGGATTTTTTAAAAAGTAGAAAATCGATCCAATCCAAACCAAAAAAAAAATTGGATTGAATCGGATCGGATTTGAAAAAAAATCCAAACCGAATGGATGATTACTTGATCAAACCGAAGGAATTGGATCGAATGATTTTTGCTTCCAAAACTGATCCAATCCAGACCGCGAACACTCCTATTGTCCCTCTATGTTAATGTTATTCACAGGTCACGACTAGGGGCATAAATGGGCCAAGTTAAGCCAAATTTTGACTTTGATAGCCTAAGCCTATGTAAAATATTTGGAATCTATACTGACCTATTAGCCTATTAAATACTTGATTTATGGCCTACCATATTATAAAAATCTAAAAAAATGGAATAGGACTTGTAAGGCCTACCAAGTTGCAAACTAATGTTTGTAGGCCCAAATCAAATTAAAATATAAAAAATAAAGAAATTTATTCACAAAGACCACATGAAATCAATTTTCATTAACATCACATGAAATAAGCTTTCATTAATATCACATGAAATAAGTTTTCATTAACATCACATGAAATAGTGTTATCAAAGATCATATGAAAATGTGCATAAAAATCACATGAAAATTTCATATATGTATATATAATTTGCACTTTCTTTACTAATTTTATTTTATATTATATTCTAAATTTTAAATAAATAACTATTATTTGTTAAAATAACATCGATTCTATTACTTTGAAAATTTTAAGTAAATTTTTTCCTATTAGATTTGTGTAATTTTGAAGAAAAAAAATTATAATTTGATATGTCGAATGTTTTGGCCCCTGTTAAAATTAAATCATAGCTCCGTCACTGCCTGCAAATGTATTGTTTGTTGCTCATACATCAACCACTCACCTTTCTTATGCTCTTATTATTATTAATAATATATTATTATTGTTATTATTATTTAATTCTTCAAGAAGATAGACAAAGGAGATGGATACAAAATAACTTTAATAGGGTTATGGTATGTTTCGAACAACTATTATATATTAACTTTCTTTTTTGGTTATACTTATCTCATTTTGTATAGAAAAATAACTTTTTTACACACACAACATAGGGGTGAGTCTCGTCTCTTTTTTTTTCTCTTCTTTTACCAATGGGTCTCACTTATAATTTTATTTCTATGACATGAGATAATAATTTTCCTACAATATAAGAAAATTATTTTCCTTCCATTTTATATATAATGAACTAATTTAAACTTTTTGTACAGCTGTTCTTTAAGTTACTAATTTATGAATGATTTATGGCATAATTTATGTAATATTAAGTTATATTATCTTTCATAAAACATGAAATGAAATGAAAAAGTAACTTAACCTTTAGTTTAATAAATTTCCACATTATATATACATATTTATAAATAGATAGATAACTGGAACTCACCTTAAGAACAATTTATGGTGGCTAAACGGTACAATCTCAAAACTTTCCAGATTACAAGGGGTTTCAAACCAAGTGAGTTGCATACATATATAAATAAATTCATCAAAATTTCTATAAACCAGGTTCATATTATTAAGAGATCAAAGTACCCTTAATTTCATGGAGGCCACAAATCATATAGCCATAGAGTTGCATACATATATAAATAAATTCATCAAAATTTCTATAAACCAGGTTCATATTATTATGATGCTTTGAAAACACTACATTCTAGATCAAAACTTGTTGCACTTGTTGCTGATGGTTTAATAACCGATGTGCTACCATTTGCCAACGATTTTAATATCTTGTGAATGTAGGGTGTTTTCCCTGATGTGAAAGTATTAGTAATTCGTGCCTGATTAAATAAAAGTTTCCCTGATACGCTTTCACCACCTATCGGTCCAGTTTGTCATCTCAAATAATGTTGCTAATTTGCGTGTAAAAAATCATTAATTCATCAAACTTTTAGATATGCTTAAGGAAAAAAATTATTTGATTAAAAAAATCAGAAAAAATATATTTATAAATTTTTTTATTTACAAACTCTTGTAAATTACACTATCTATTATGGGTAGTACATTGTAACACCTCGTGTTAACCCGGTTTGTTAACATGTCATCGTATCAAGACACGCTTAATTTAAATTTGTGGAATATATTTTTCTTTACAATTATGACGTCATTATCATTACCAAGTTGAATTACTTAATTCCTTTTCATAAAAGCATTGCCTGTATGTAAATTTGCAAGACAGCTAACTGAAATACCTCATAATATAAAATAACAGTGGGTATCTAAAGTCACAGAACTACAATACGTAGTCCGGACATAATCTTGATACATTATTACAACTCGAATCTAAAACAAGACATGGCCAAGTCAACGCGGCATAGACAATCCTCGTGCTGACCAAATAAGTCAACTAAGCCAACAAAGTCTCAATATAAGCACCATAATCATAAAGCTAACAGCAAAGTAGCAACAAACATAATCCAGCATCCAACACAATAAGCATAACAGCATATAAATCAGCTAAGCTCCGGCCTCCTACCGCTAGAGGTCTCAACCCCCGCATTACCTGAACCTGAAATGGTGCCCCAAACATGAAGTGAGATCTCTAAAAAGAAATCTTAGTAAGACAAGGGGTCCTCAAGGATCTTCCACCCCAAGCTCACTTACATGTGCAATATAAGTTCTAAAACAGTTCACACAATATATATAAGTTCCAAAATCAGTGTAATGCATAAATAACCATGTCATGTGTGTCAATATAATCTACTGGCCAGAGAAAATGCAAGAATACGTCTATTACTCACACAATGTGCAAGGCGCTACTTGCATCCACCCTAGTCTCACCATTTTGTATGACGCTACACACTCGGGCTTTCCGTCAAAGTGGAACAACATATGCATATTATATGGCCCTTACACTTAACAGTTCAACAGCGTTCCAATCATCAAACCATGAAAACACAGCATGCATATAAACCATTCCCCCATGGGGTATGGTGGAACCAAACAATGGCTAAACCGAGGACACGAAAGCTTACCTTGCAAGTAACCATCCAATACTAGGTCCTCACCAGCTCACAATCCACAAACAACAAGATCACAATCTGTTTGGACCAACAATCATATCAATATTCAACGGCAACAAGCATATAACATAAAGACTACGTCTTTCCTTTACGATTTACGTCTTAAGGCTTCACAAAGCCATAAGCCCCTAAACACTTAGGTTATGACTTACACTAATCATTACAGAAGTTCAACTTCATCAATATAGGGTCCACAAACCCAGAATACCATTCTGTATGAACAGTACCAGCACTGTCCTCGAAAACCCAGAATATTCGGATATATGTCGGGGCCATATATCCGGATATGCATATCCGGATATTCACATTCGGATACCAGAAGACCCCACATCCGGATATCCATATCCGGATATCAATATCCGGATATCCATTTCCTGAAATTTCGCGACAGAATGCAGATTCTACATTTCGCTAAGATATCCATCAAAGTTTCAACTTTTACCAATTCTAAACGTTAAAGCATGCATCTTTAAGCTCATTTAGGTTATCTAACATGTTAGTTACTAGTTTAGCTCATTAAACATGGCAAAACTTTACTTTTACTCATTAAAACTCATGATCAAGGGTAGGTAACACTTACCCAAGCTTCAAAACCAAGAAAGGAAGGCTCTTGGAGCTCACACAAAGTCCCCACAGCTCAGACTTGTAAGGCACACGAAAATGGTGTACCAAAGGTTAGTTCTTTGCACAAAAGATGACACTTTGAAGATCAAAATACCATCACAAGGTTCCCCACAACCTAACCAACAAATTAAGTAACCAAACCCAAGGAAAACAGCACCTTCAACTCAAGGATGGCTGACCCTCACTCTCACAAGACACCCCACTATGTGTTTATCAAGTTTAGGAGGAAGGAATCAATGGAGAAGAGGTAACTTGGAGAGTTTTTCATGCAACAAGGACCAAGGGAGAAGGTAACAAGCATAGACACACACCAACAGCCCAAAAACCCGTGCATAGAGGCTGGAGAATCAGCCTAGGGTTGTGTGAAAAGGTCTATATAAAGGCCACTTAAGTTAAACACACAGCATTAACAATAATAGATATTCTTATCATTTTAATCCCAAAATTCGGAATCTGATCCTACTTATTTTTTTAAGATTTATCATATTTTTATTTTATTTTTCGGAGCACCTTTCCGATACGCGTTTTTCCATAGCTTCATTTCTGGCACCAGTTCTCATTATTTTAACTTGAAACTTGTTTTACAAGTCCTATATATTATTCTAGGAATATTCATGCACTTATTATACTTTTCTGGGATATTTCATCAGTACGCATTTATACCGAGTAGCAGAATCGGTATTTGCACGAAAAGCGATTTTCAGTATTATTAGTCACTTACTATAATTATTAAAGCCTCATAATAATTATTAGGGTCAATTATGGAATTATTTCCTAATTCGTATATTTAATTAATTAATTTCCTTAATTAACGGTGTGGGCTCCTACATTCACCCCACGTTTTTAGGATTTTGTCCTCAAAATCAAAAACATACCTGTCTCGAAGCGCGAAGTACTGACGGAGAAGCTCATCCTCTCGCTCCCAGATTATCCTTCAGGAATTCTTCCCGTTCATCGTATTTTGACCATCGAAATGATCTTACTCCATAGCTGCTTCTCGCCACGATCTAGAATTTTGAGTGGTTCGACGGGAGTTTTCAAGTTCTCCCGAACTTCTACAACATCCGGTTGCACCGTGTGCAAAGGATCCGCTACAAACTTGCGAAGTTAAGACACGTGAAACACGTCATGGATGTTGGCCAAGTTCAGAGGCAAGGCTAACGGGTAGGCGACAGTTCCTACTCTACCACGTAACTGGTATGGCCTGATGAATCGCGGGCTCAGCTTCCTCACTTCGAGTCCCCGAACAACACCGGTGACAGTGAGAGTTTCACAAACACGTGCTCACCCTTACTGAACTCCAGTGGACGATGGTGAACATCAACGTGGTTCTCCTGCGACTCTGCGCCTGCTTCAGCTTTCCTCTGATCATCTGACTCGGCAGGTGTAGGGGTGTAAATGGGCCAGGCCGGCCTACAGGGGCCTACGGCCTGGCCTATGAAAAGCCTGGCTTGGCCCGGCCTTCAAAGTAGTTAGACCAGGTAAAGGCTTGTACGCGAGCCTATTTAAAAACAAGGCCGTAGGCCAAATTAAAAAAGCCTGGCCTTTTGGCCTGTAGGCCGGCCTGTTTCAATTTTTAACTAAAAATTTGTTTTTTTATATAATATTATTTATATTCTAAAAATTATTTTTTATATAATATTATTTATATAATATTATCGTGCTAATTTAGTCGAGGAGACTGTCGAAGCATTAATTTAATCGAGGAAATATTGTTATGAAAAAAATATGATTTGAAGAAAAAAAAAAAATGTATAAATTGCTATTTTAACAACTCATTTGAAAATGTTTATATATTGCAATTCATAATGTAAACATAGTGAAATGCATAACTAATTTGATTTTCTGATTTTTTACTTGCAGGTTCGAAAATATAGTGGGAATAATCAAGCTGAAAGGCTCACTTGAAGATTGTGATGTGCTAAGAAAATTCAATCTTTGTTGTCATGAATTTTTATAATCTGTATTCTTGTTAAAAAAATTTTGTCATAGACTTTTTATAATTTGGACCCATGCTGGAAATATTGTTTAATTAATGAGATATTTTATTTTTATTTTATTTGCAATATGGTAGGCCTAAAAGGCCTCATAGGCCATGTAGGCCTTTTCTTTTTAAATAACAGGGCAGGCTTGGCCTTTATAATAAGCCTTCGATAGGCTCGTAGGCCAGATAGGCCGACCATTTTATTATGCAGGCCTAGGTCAGGAAGGCTAAAGCCTTGCCTGCCCTGGCCTATTTACACCCCTAGGCAGGTGGTAAATTGGACAAGATCCAATCCAAACAGTCCTTTATCTCCAACCTCAGACCAACAGGTAGGAATTCTACACCTCCCACCAAACAACGCCTCGTAGGGTTCCATGCCCAGGCTAGCAAGGAAAACACAAAAGCACAAACACTCGACCGATGCCAGGTATCTATGCCATACTGGGCCCTACACCAAGATGCAAGCCCTCGACATCTCCTCCAAGGTTTGGATGGTCCGCACAGTCTGTCCAGCAGTCTGAGGGTGATAGGCTGTACTCAGTAGCAACTGAGTCTAAAAAGCTCTCTGCAGCGCCTCCCCGAACCGAGATGTGAACTTGGAGTCCCTATCACTGATGATACTCTCGGGCACCCCGTGAAGCGTCACGACCTTGCGAACAACAGTTTGACCAACTGCTTGACGAGAAGCTCACCTTTACCGAAAGATAATGGGCAGACTTTGACAATCTATTCATAACGACCCGCGTAGAGTCAAGACCAGCCTGAGTCTTAGGCAACCACCACGAAGTTCATGGAAATACTTTCTCACTTCCACTGCGGTACCTAAAGAGGTTGAAACTTACCAACGGCTCCTGGTGTTCAAACTTCACCATTTGGCATAACGACAATGGACACGCATCAACAATGCCCTTCCTCATTCTAAGATACATTGTCCTGGTTCTTCTCCAAAAGCTCATTCTCGACTTTCATAGTCTCGATCTCGAGAAGTGCACCCCCAAACAAAGAGGTCACTGACAAAACTCGAAGTTCACAATTACATCAAGAAGTCATCCGATTCTCTGGGATCATCAGTCACTCCCTCAATAGAGGTGACCTAGCCCCACAACTCTAACCCACACGACAATCGAGTGAGTTTGGTCCTATTCCATGACTCTAACCTCAACAAGACTTACAATTTATAATCAATATCCTCAAAATAAATTCATATTCATTCCACAGTACAAAATCATAATCATGTTCATTTCAACCAATACATGTTGGTTAACAAACTCATTTATATAGTAACGTACCTTAGTTCACGTACACCTGCAAAGAATTCAATTTCAATAACATAATAAACCAAAAACTCTAAGTAATTGTATACCTCAATATCCATGATATCTGCAAAATCGAGAGTTAGTCAAAGGTGAAATAACATTGATATATTACCACAGTCCATTATACTCATTTCATGCTTAACACTACCCATGGTGTTAACATGCCAACTACTTATGAAGAATAACAAAATCAACATACGATCCTAGAGTAATGGCGACCACTCAACTCACAAGCTACTTGCACATGCACAAAACTCGCATATACAAGAACACGTGTGGCCTTTGCCAAAAAATCCAATTGTTACACACTCAGTTTCCCTGAAGAGAAGTTCACATTCTCAAACAGAGCACCATCATGGTTAAGTAATGGCGTAAGGCATCTTGCCTCAACAACAAAATGACCAGTGCTTCATAGAGACACGCTCGGTCGGATGAAGTCTTTCGCCAAAGGACTCCCATAAGATTCTTCAGCTTAGCCAATCCTCGCAGACATCCGGTACGGAGCTAATGCCATAGTCCCCACGTCAGGCAACAATTCAATGGAGAACACTATCTCCCGCTGTGGCGGACACTCAGGAATCTCCTCAAGCAGCACCTTGAGGAACTCCCTCACCACGAGAATGCCAGTGAGATCCTCTTGTGTCCTACTCACCAAACCTCTCAATCATGACATAACCAATGTCTGCTCACCCGGCTCTCCTAGCTCGTAGAAATGAAATAAAAGGCGAAGAACTGGCTATGGAATCACACGGAGACATCACAACTCGCTAGGCACAACAATGAATCAATCACACAACTATTGGACAACCCATCCACGCTAAGGATGATTTCCGAATTAGCCATCGGTAATCCCATCTGATCTACCGAGAACTCACGGCCATTCCACTGAGACACGACATTTCGATGTACAGTGGTAGTATCACACTTTTCTCTGGTGGCGGTAGTCAACCGCAACGGTGGAAAAAACACAAACATGGGCAACTCACGCCCCCACAACAATGGGGGTTACGATCATGAATGAGTATCCCCGAAATCAAACAAAACATCAACAACAATTCCCCAATGGAAACAGTACCTCTGACAAGGTTCGGAGCTCGGTCCGACAGCTGACGATCCGGTGCATAAACACGATCAGTCTCTGATGGTGTAGGAAACATCTGAGTAGGAGCCATCTGAACGGCTGCAGCCCTCGCCACAGACGACAGACACTCTCTAGCATAGTGGCCCTCCTTGCCACACTGGAAACATATAGTCTGGCCGTTAGCACACAGCCCCAGATGAAACTTCCCATATCCCGTGCATTTGGGAGTAGGAGGTCTCGCTGAACTCCCTTGAATGGAAATCCTCTTGAATGTGTTGAATAATTGTTTGAATTTAAGCTGCTTCCCTTTACCTCTGCCTCCAAACTTCCTGTCCATCCAGGAAATAGAACCACTGTTTCTCTTGGCCTCAAATTCTTTAATTTTCTCTGCCTCGTGGTTTACACGAATTTTCTCGAAGTCCTTAGATGTTGATCCAGCTATCTTTTCTATGGGACAAATAGAAACACTGTGTATTCCTGTAGCTTGTTCCATCTTGGACGCGCTCCTCTTGACAAGGTGACCTGGCTTGCCACATCTGAAGCATACTTCTTGTCCTTGCCAACAAGTACCCTTATGAGTCACTTCACAAGGGATGCATTCATGCAGCGAGGATTCATTCCCAACTAGCATCCCTCTAGCTCCACTCCCACACGGTTGTGAGGATGGAGGCGGTGGCAGCGGAGGATGTTGGCCGTCATGACAACCAATTCTCATCTCCTCCATTACGACCCGAAGCATGGTCATATACGCCAGTCGATTCGCTTCCAAAACATCCTCAATGGCTCTCTGGTTCGCCTCTCAAACGGCGTCCATCATCGCCATGTTGGCCAATCTAGTGGCCTCCTGTTTGGCTAGTCTAGTCGCCTGCATCTTAGCCAATGCAATCAGGACCGGGTCGGGTTGACCCTCAGTGGTCTCACGGTTCCTCCCAGGCATTACCATGACTCTGCACAAGTTACACAAAGAATGAGTTTATCAGGCCCAAGCGATGTGATCACATATGCATCATCATAATAAAACCTAACAGAGAGAACACTCGAGACAGACACACTACCCAACATCCTAATTTATTGCAACACATACAGGCTTTTTCTTAGAAAGTGCTCTGATACCATAAAATGTAACACCCTGTGTTAACCCGGTTTGTTAACATGTCATCGTATTAATCCAAGCTTAATTAAAATTTGCGGAATATCTTTTTCTTTTCAATTATGACGTCATTATCATTACCAAGTTGAATTACTTAATTCATTTTCATAAAAACATTGCTTGTATGTAAATTGCAAGACAGCTAACTGAAATACCTCATAATATAAAATAACAGTGAGTATCTAAAGTCACAGAACTACAACACGTAGTCCAGACATAATCCTGATACATTATTACAACTCGAATCTAAAACAAGACATAGCCAAGTCAACGCGGCATGGACAATCCTCATGCTCACCAAATAAGGCAACTAAGCCAACAAAGTCTCAATATAAGCAACATAATCATAAAGCTAACAGCAAAGTAGCAACAAACATAATCCAGCATCCAACACAATCAGCAAAATAGCATATAAATCAGCTAAGCTCCGGCCTTCTGCCGCTAGAGGTCTTAACCCCCGCATTACCTGAACCTGAAATAGTGCACAAACGTGGGGTGAGATCTCTAAAAAGAAATCTCAGTAAGACAAGGGGTCCTTAAGGATCTTCCACCCCAAGCTCACTTACATGTGCAATATAAGGTCTAAAACAGTTTACACAATATATATAAGTTCCAAAATCAGTGTAATGCACACATAACCATGTCATGTGTGTTAATATAATCTGCTGGCCAGAGAAAATGCAGGAATACGTCTATTACCCACACAATGTGCAAGGCGCTACTTGCATCCACCCCGGTCTCACCATTTTGTATGACGCTACATACTTATGCTTACCGTCAGAGTGGAACAACACATGCATATTATAAGGCCCTTACACTTAACAGTTCAACAGATTCCAATCATCAAAGCATAAAAACAGAGCATGCATATAAACCATTCCCCCATGGGGTATGGTGGAACCAAACAATGGCTAAACCGAGGACACGAAAGCTTACCTTGCAAGCTAACCATCCAATACTAGGTCCTCACCAGCTCACAGTCCAAAAACAACAAGATCACAATCTGTTTGGACCAACAATCATATCAATATTCAACGGCAACAAGCATATAACATAAAGACTACGCCTTTCCTTTACGATTTACGTCTTAAGGCTTGTCACAAAGCCATAAGCCCCTAAACACTTAGGTTCTGACTTACACTAATCATTACAGAATTTCAACTTCATCAATATAGGGTCCACAAACCTAGAATATCATTCTGTATGAACAATACCAACACTGTCCTCGAAAACCCAGAATATCCGGATATATGTCGGGGCCATATCTGGATATCCATATCCGGATATTTCACAACAGAATGCAGATTCTGCATTTCGTGAAGATATCCATCAAAGGTTCAACTTTTACCAATTCTAAACATTAAAGCATGCATCTTTAAGCTCATTTAGGTTATCTAACAAGTTGGTTACTTGTTTAGCTCATTAAACATGGAAAGACTTCACTTTTACTCATTAAAACTCATGATCAAGGGTAGGTAACACTTACCCAAGCTTCAAAACCAAGAAAGGAAGGCTCTTGGAGCTCACACAAAGTCCCCACAGCTCAGACTTGCAAGGCACACGAAAATGGTGTACCAAAGGTTGGTTCTTTGCACAAAAGATGACACTTTGAAGATTAAAATACCATCACAAGGTTCCCCACAACCCAACCAACAAAGTCAGCAACCAAACCCAAGGAAAACAACACCTTCAGCTCAAGGATGGCTGACCATCACTTTCACAAGACACCTCACTATGTGTTTGTCAAGTTTAGGAGGAAGGAATCAACGGAAAAGAGGTAACTTGGAGAGTTTTTCATGCAACAAGGACCAAGGGAGAAGGTGACAAGCATAGACACACACCAACAGCCCAAAAACCCACGCATAGAGGCTGGAGATCAGCCTAGGGTTGTGTGAAAAGGTCTATATAAAGGCCACTTAAGTTAAACACACAGTATTAGCAATAATAGCTACGCTTAGCATTTTAATCCCAAATTTTTGAATCTGATCCTACTTATTTTTTTAAGATTTATCATATTTTTACTTTATTTTTCGGAGCACCTTTCCGTTACGCGCTTTTTAATAGCCAGTATCAGTTCTGGCACCAGTTCTCATTATTTTAACTTAAAACTTGTTTTATAAGTCCTATATACTATTCTAGGAATGTTCATGCACTTATTATAATTTTTCGGGATACTTTATCAGTATGCGTTTATTCCAAGTAGCAGAATCGGTATCTGCACTTTTCGTTAAAAAAGCGACTTTCAGTATTATTACTCATTTACTCTAATTATTAAAGCCTCATAATAATTATTAGGGTCAATTATGGAATTATTTCCTAATTCTCATATTTAATTAATTAATTTCCTTAATTAACGGTGCGGGTTCTTACATACATACTACTTGATCATATACTACTTATATTACATAGTATAGTTTGTAAAAGTTTAAAAATAAAAATTTATAAATATAACCTGCTCCTAAAATAATATCTTTATAATGAAAGTTAAGAGAATGAGTTTCTAGTAAAAAAATGTACAGACTACTTCCATGGTTCCACTTTGAGATATACAAAATAATCAAAAAACTGAACCAAACTTTAAATTGAACTGAATTGTACTTAAATAATTGGTTTTTTAAAACCACTTCATGAACCGAATTGGTTTTTAAAACAGGTCAAGAACCGAACTATTTTGGAACCGACTCAAATTGTTTTTCAAATCGAACATAATCGTTTTCAAACTGAATCGAATATATTTTGAACCGAACTGAACCAAATCGGTTTTGAAGCAACCAAACCATTTAAATCAATTTGGTTCAGTGTTTCGAAATATTTAGTTCAATTCGACCCATGCACACACCTAGGTCCATCAACTAGGAGATGACAAGTTCATAAAAAAAAAGTTTAAATAAAAATAATTATAAGGGAAAAGATAAATGTGTAAAATATTAGAATAATTTTTTTAAAAAAAATATTGATGCTCTCCGGCAAGTATCCCGATCGCACAAGTAATAAAGTGATAAGAAAAGTTCGTCTCCAAAGGGATTGGGATCTAATATCAATTAAACTTTCTCTTTAAAGAACGGAAAAACTCAAATAGGGTTTGTGACAAATATTGTCAAATTGATGGAAATTGAGATATGAAAATAAAAGACTTATTTTTGTATTTTTTTTTGAAGAAATAAAAAATAAGAACAAAGAATTGATATCTGTAAAATATGAAAGAACATTGCAGCCAGAGTTCATTCACCAAATGATACCCGCTTTTTACTCCGGATTGATTTACAATAATCATCTATATAACCACTCAGATAAATTATCATAAAAAAAAGATTTAATAATTAACCCTCAATTCCTTGCAGGGTTAACCCTTTAATCCTATGAGGAACCCCAATTCCTTGCAATGTTTCTCATGGGATCAAGCAATGGGCGCGATAATTTAAGCATCTGCAATCAGATAAACTTCTATTCCTAGCACGCATACAGATCGTTATCTTACCCCCTTTCGAGATCAAAATCCCAATATTCCTATCTAGGGTTTTGATCCTCGGGATATCCCCAACTATCAGATCGATCAATTATAACAAAGGAAATATCAAATTCGCGCAGAGTAATGATAAAGATGATTATATAAATCAAAAACTATAAACCAATCCTTCGTATCAAAGGTTCACATATGGATCGTGACCCTGACTACAATAAAAAGATCTAGCCAATCAACATCATGCTCGCTGATCTAAAATTCAACATAAACTAAAATGAAAGATAAAGAAAAATACAAGAACTAGATGAAGAACGAAGAATGCCACAGAGCTGCCTCTTTTTGTCTCCAGGAAAATCAGATCTGAGTCTCTCCGTACCCTAATTCTGTAAAAGGGTCCTTTTTATAATGTTTATTTTCTTTCCAAAAATGCCCCTCAGAAACACGGTACTTATTTCCCGTAAATCGCACCAGTTGGCGTCGGGTTGGCGCAAGTCTGCGCGGTGTTACTGCCTGAAATGAAAAGTCGGAACTGTGTTTACGTAACATGGCGCTGATTGGCGCCATTCTTCACCATTTTGGGCGCCTAGTGGTGCCACCTTTCTTGTCAATTTCTGGCGCTGATTTGCGCCACTTTTGGTTGCATTTTGGGCGCTGGTTTGCGCCACTTTTGGTGCTAGGAGGCGCCATGTTGGCGCTAGGTGGCGCCATGTGGTAGCCTCCGGTGCAGAATTCCTAAACTGATGCGGGTTCGCGCCAGTGTGGTGCCGGTCCGCGCCATGCTTCTGGGATTATGGACTTGCATCAACACCATTTTATTATTTGTAGTTTTCACTCCTTTTACTTGTATAAATATAACCAATAGGTGAGAAGTACAATAGAAAAGAAAGAATCAATATAATTAGCAAATATAAATATAAGTTGCTCTTTTATGAATTAATTCTTAATAATTTTAACACAGAAAACTACACTTGCCAGAGGCATATCAAATATCAAAAGAAAAATATATATCAATATAAGACGCATCCCACATGTGTAAGATGCATTGTTATTAAAATCGATCCGAGCATCGACTTAGCTGGGGTACTGGATCACTGGTCAGACAAGTTGACCTGGATATATATAAAAATATAAAAATATGAATATATAATATAATTATATTTTCCATATCTAATATCAGTTAAACAAGGTTAACTAATGCTCAAAAATTACCTAGTTACACTTTTACAAGTTCATGAAGCACAAATAAATGAAAATGCACGTTATTACCATGTCAATTTAAATTGCAAAACATAATCCTAATAAGCATACCTCTCAATAACATCCAAAAGGTCAGATGTTGTGAACTCATATTTTTCAAATTCATTTACATTGAAATGATATATGTCACATTCTTTTAACTTATTATTCCACAAATTGGAAGCTGAAATTTGAGGTCATTGTAGAAGAGTATACTACAAGCAAATAAAATTACAAACTTTTTTAAAATGAGTTCTTCATTTTTTTAAACAATTTTGGTTTTTTTATTTTATTTATAAAAATGCATGATTCAACCGAGCACTGGTTTTGACCAAATTTGATCAGGTTTAATCGAATCCTATGCATGGCCGGTCCGATACTTGACGAAATGATCCAATGATCCATTTTTCGAGTTCCGTATTATCCCGATCAGTCGGGCCTAATTTTTAACATTGGCAAGAAGTGGACCAGATAACTTGTTCTAGTAACTTTTACAAACAAACACACATTAATCAACAAAAAATATCAATTAATTGTGATCGTTAATTAATTGGTTCAAATTATACTTTAATAGCTTCTACTATACTCCTGTCTTATATGATTTTTCAGTCATCTGAAGGGTATCCTCCAGCCGTAATTGAAGATTAATCTTCAATCAAGTATTGTCGGACTCTTTCGGGGGCGGTTCTCCCAAATCCTTTTTTTTATTCTCAGTACTCGAACTCGAAACCTCTGGTTAAGTCATCCAGACTTTTTTTTTTCTTCCATTTCACGATCTTATACGTAACTAAGCACTTTTTTATTTATTAACTATTTTTTTTGGGGGCGGGGGGAATAGATTATATTTATTTAATTTAATTTCTTGACTAAGGTATCTTAAATTAAAATTAAAAAAACTAATTGATAGTTGTAAAGTATTTTTAAGTTTAAAATTTAATTATTAAATATATAACAATATTAAGAAAATGAGAAACAACTTGATTGAATAGAAGTGGTCATAAACACTCGCTTTAAAAATATATAAATATCAGCACCAATTTTTTCTTATGTTTCGGATGTTTCCGTCCTTTTCCCTTATATATCTCTTTATTTTTTTATTTTTTTTTTGTCTCTCCTATTTTTCCGTTCTCATTTTATTTTTTTTTGGTAAGCTGCCGTTCTCATTTTCTTTTATTGCATGTTTTTTTTTTTTTTTAATAATCATTACATGTTTTTACCTCTCTATTTCTTTTCTCTTACTATTTTATTTATTTTCTTCTTTTACTCTGTTTTTTTTTCTATATATTCTTAATTTATTTTCTTATTTTTTCTTTCTTAGGTATCTTTATTTTCACTTGATTTTCTTTGTTCTTTTTCTGAATTGTTTAATGTAATGTTTTTCATTTTTACTATTATTTATAGTTCTTTTAATATATATATTTTTATACTTTTCATTTGGATTCATCTGCATCCAAATTAGTTTGGGATAAAACTGATTTGCTTGCATTAATTTTCTCTTGAATGTTGATTAGTACAACGTTAACATAGTCATTCATTGAATAAACTAGCTAAGTAACTTCCTGTAAATATATTGTTTGTTGCCCATACATCAACTACTCACCTTTCTCATGTTGTTTCTGTTCTGTTTAAATTATTAATTTATGAATGATTTATGGCATAATTTTTACAGTTTTAAAACTCAATTAAAGATTTTAACAAACGCATGTAATATTAAGTTATATTATATTATCTTTTATAAAACAAGAACTGAAATTAAAATGTAACTTAACCTTTAGTTTAATAAATTTCCACACGTATATATAGATAGATAACTGGAACTCACCTTAAGGACAATTTATGGTTGCTATACGGAATAATCTCAAAACCTTCAGTTTGTATTTCCAGGTTATAAGGGGTTTCAAACCAAGTGAGTTGCATACATATATAAATTCAACAATATTTCTATAAACCAGGTTCATATTATTAAGAGATCAAAGTACCCTTAATTTCATGGAGGCCACAACTCACATAGCCATAGTTTCAGTTCCAGTATACAGCCATCTACGCTCAATTCTTGAGTTCATCAAGAAACTTGTGCATCTCCACAAAGACCTTCATGTCACATGCATCAATCCCACGTTTGGTTCTCCTTGCAATAACACCAAAGCCCTTTTTGAAGCTCTTCCATCAAACATAGACTACATGTTCCTTTCACCAGTAAATTTGGAGGACCTCCCAGATGAGATTCACCCTGCAATCCAAGTTCAATTCACAATCTCTCGTTCTCTGCCTTCAATTTATGATGCTTTGAAAACACTACATTCTAGATCAAAACTTGTTGCACTTGTTGCTGATGGTTTAATAACCGATGTGCTACCATTTGCCAAGGATTTTAATATCTTGTCTTATACATATTTCCCATCCACAGCCATGTTACTATCACTCTGCTTGTACTCTTCCATGATGGACAAGACAATTTCTTCAGAGTACAAAGACCTATTAGAGCCTATAGAGATACCTGGTTGCATACCAATTCATGGCACAGATCTCCCTGACCCACTTCAAGATCGATCAAGTGAACAATACAAGCAGTTTCTTGAAGCTAATGAAAGGTTCTATTTAGCTGATGGGGTATTGGTTAATAGTTTCCTTGATATGGAAGAAGGGACCATAAAATTCTTGCAACAACAAGAGGGTAAAGGAATCCCTTATGTTTATGCAATAGGACCTTTTGTGCAGAATGAATCATGTGGTCAAGGAAGTGGCACAGAATACATGAGATGGTTGGATAAGCAGCAAGACAATTCAATCTTGCATGTTTCATTTGGAAGTGGTGGGACACTTTCTAATGATCAAATAAATGAGCTTGCTAGGGGATTGGAATTGAGTGGTCAAAAATTCTTGTGGGTATTAAGGCCACCTAATAAATTTGGCATTGTTGCTGATGCTGGTGCTGTAAAGGAGGATCCTTTTCAATTTTTACCAAATGGGTTTTTGAAGAGAACAAAAGGGCAAGGTTTGGTAGTTCCTTATTGGGCTCCCCAGACTCAAATCCTTGGTCATACGGCAATTGGTGGGTTTCTATGCCATTGTGGTTGGAATTCCACGCTTGAAAGTGTTGTTCATGGTATTCCACTAATAGCTTGGCCACTCTTTGCTGAGCAAAAGATGAATGCAGTTTTGCTAACTAACGGTTTGAAAGTGGCTCTTAGGCCTAAAGTTAATGAGAAGGGTATAGTGGAAAGTGAAGAGATAGCTGAGGTCATTAAGAATCTAATGGTAGGTGAAGAAGGTAAGGGAATTCAACAAAGAATGAAAAAGTTGAAAGGTGCTGCTGCTGATGCTGTGAAGGAAGATGGATCTTCAATGAGGACCCTAACACAGTTGGTTCTTAAATGGAAAAGTTTGAGGGTCCCATTGGGGAACTTGGATATATCAAAAAAAAAAAAAAAGAACTTTTGCACCAGTTATTAAATTTTATATAAAAAGCTATGGAGAACTTTTGAAGATTTATGCATTTGTAGTCCTAAGAAATTCCATACCATTGCATACCTATTGCATTAACTCGAGATTGTACTAAGGTAACTCCTTTTAATTTCAACAGCTTTTAAGATTTCATCATCTTCAATTGCCCAAATTAAGCCTTTAGGTATAAAAACAATAAAAATTTCTTTTTTAAAGAACAGTGTTGAGAGAACAAAATTGTTGTCATAAAGACTCTTAATTTTCATCATAACAATTATAAATTTCTTCTAGTTATATAGATAGCAGATAACCACACTGAGATGTATAAGTGATGCACCTAATATATAAATGGTATAAATATCACTTGTGTGTACTGTTTGTGCTCTTAAAGTTACATATATCAATCAAATTTATGAACACAATTGTGCAAATATACACTATCGATTAAGTGATATAGAATGAGAAGGATATCGTCCACTCGGAGAAAATTAGACAACAAAACTATGTGAATTGAAAGTAAAATGTAAGGGAAGGAACCAATGAATCAATTCTGAATTGAAATTTAAAGAAAGATAAATTAAGTTAATAATTCAGAGTAATCTTACAATGAGTACAGATGATGAATTAATAGAGTATATCCTTTTAAAATTGTATCCACGGAAACACACGTATGCAAAACTCACTTTTGTTGCAACAATTCAAAATAATTATCCAGATGTTTATCAAAAAAAAAAAAATAATAATAATAATTATCCAGATCACTCCAGCAACTCATGTTTCCCAACATTCAATAAGCATTGTGTCGTAACTACTTCTGAGTTATTTATAAACCAGAATTTGTTTAAGCAAATGTTCATCTCAAATCTCTGGATGCGTGTAATGAACATATATATTCCTATATTCACAAAGGAAGATTAACTCTTAACTTTCCTCACATCTTTCATTAGAAAATCATATTCAATTCCTTTCCAGAAAATTAAATCTAATAAGTGCTCATTAATTAAGAGTTGACTAGACTTAAAATTAAACTTGTAACGAAGAACTCTAATGAAAAAATTACTTTAAGTTGCATTTATAGAAGTAAAGTTTCACAAAATTACTTATGCATTTCCAAGTATTTTCTTTACCTAATCCAAAAGGAATTTAGATCATGTTGTAAAGTGAACAAAAACACAAAGAACAAGAATTCAATTAAGCTAAACGTATCCACAATTCAAAGGACAACAATTTACAATCACAATGTTCACATATAACTACAAGATTTTCACAAATTAAGAAATAAGAAGAAGATTCCAATGTACGCACCACAGATTCTCTTTTATAATGAGCTATTTTTTTTTATTTTTTTTTTGGATCTCCTAGTAATTAGTACTCAACCATTTGATTTAGTTTTCTTCATGTGATTCACCTTTTTTCAGCCGTAAAGCAAGGACAACTTTTGCCTTTTCCTTATATAATTAGTGGGCATATCAGTCACATGGGTTTGTGTCCTAATTGACTTCAAGCTTGCCACCTCATCTCTATACATCCATTTGACTTCTACATAACCTGCCAATCACAAGAAAATTAAGTACTAAAATAACTCTTGTACAATCAGCTTCACCAAAATGCCAGAATTTACTTATTTTTATTAAGCCTGTATGTTATTTCTTTCTTATTTTAAAAGTACTTTTTACAAAAGTTAAAATTATTTATATTTTTATAAAAATATTTAGTTTTTGAAAAAAAATATTTGGCTTTTAACTTCTGCTTTTCTTATAAGCTAAAATTTCTAGCTTCTAAAAAAGTAGGTTTTGGACTTTTCTGTGACTTCTTTTTTTTTTAAAGGAGGCATCCAAACGAACTAAAAACAAGAAGTGTTTTTTTACTTATTTTTAATAAAGCCTGTTTGTTTGAGCTTATCAAAAAAGAAACTTTTATTTCTTTCTTATTTTAAAAGTACTTTTTATAAAAGTTAAAGTTATTTATATTTTTATAAAAATATTTGGCTTTTGACTTCTGCTTTTCTTAGAAGTTAAAATTTTTAGCTTCTGAAAAAATTAGGTTTTTGACTTTTTTGTGACTTCTTTTTTTAAAAGGAGACATTCAAACGAACTAAAAACGAGAAGTGCTTTTTTTCTTGAAAAAAAACAGCTTTTAAAGAAAAAAAAACTTAATCCACGCTAAAGATAATAATTTAAGCTCTTATGTACCTTGCATGTAATGAAGATCACTCTCTTCTTATTCATTCAGAAATTTTAGATCAAGTAATGGAGAAACACAAGAGGGAGAAAATGTGTATTGAGAAAGAGTGTATGTCTAGAATGAATGGGTTTAGGATGCATTGGCTGTTTTACTTATCTTAGTCTTAAAAGACTTGGTTGTGTCTTAGCTTTCTTTTTTTTTCTTTTTTTGGTAATCAACAGGGGCTAAATCACCTCCAACAAAAGACAGAAACCAGAACAAGAAAAAACAATGCAGAAGATAAACTAAAAGAAACACTAAAAACTAAACTCCCGAGGATAGCACAACATCCTAATTAGCAGCAGTGTCCCGCCCCGGATCCAGAATATCCGCAGCTAGCAGATTTAGGAGAGCCCAATGAGGAGAAGAGATTGAAGAGAGATCAAGGGGGTCATCCAAGGCTTTTTTCGCAATCCAATCAGCACACATGTTAGCCTTCCTAGAGATACCATTTAACTGAACAATCCATTCCTTTTGAAGTAAAACTCGAATATTAGCTACTAATGATAGCTTTCGAGTGTCATTACCCCTAAGGATAAGTAAGCTTAAAGCTTGAGAAGAATCTGATTCCAAAATAATCTGTTTCCAATTATGGTTCCAAGCAAAAACAAGGCCGTGATAAACAGCCCATAATTCAGCCATTAAGGGGGAGCATGAGCCTAAGAAGACCGAAAACCCACCAATCCAGTCTCCATTTCTACCCCTTATGAGTCCACCACAGGCAGCCCTCTCCCCATTCACAGCACCATCCACATTCATTTTGAAAAAACCATGATTAGGAGCTGTCCATTTCTCCGACTTGATGGGAACCGGAATGCTAATAACCTCTCTGACCCTATGAACAAGACTATTTCTGATTTCCTCTATTTGGGCAGCTAGAGGAATTGAAGGGTCCTCAGGTCTCTTGTAACCATCTTCATGAATTTCTTTATTCCTCCAAATCCAAAGAGAGTTGCAGATTATAAAGAAAACATCTCTCCAATCCTTTCCAGTGCAAGATTTTACATTCCGATTAAGGCATAACCAATCCTTAAATGAAATAGGATTGAAAAATCCGTGAGGAAGAGGATGAAACATAGGTAAAAGCCAAACCTTTTTAGCCATAAAACAGTCCCTGAACACATGAAGACACTCCTCCACCTGATCTGGGCATAAATGACACCTGTTTGACCCCCCACTCCAATTAGCAACTCTATCTTTTGTCAACATTCTTCCATGCAGCATCTTCCACAAGAGAATCTTGATTCTCTCTTGTCCTTTCCACTTCCAAACCCGGTTCCAGCAGTTGTTTATAGGAACAGAACTTGAAGCTGTCTGACTGCAATAAGCCATTTTAACAATAGAGCTATTCGGGTTCCAATTTTTCCACACAATTATATCCTCTCCTACCCCATCCTCAGGATAAGGAATTGCTAAGATCATGTTAACAGTATTTTGATCAAAATGACTTAGAAGAAATTGCATATTTCAACCCTCCTCTGAGCAAAAATTGCTATACTTAATTATCAAATCAGAATCTTCATCTTCAGGAGGGGTTGTTGTGAGAGATATGAGATTGTTGTTGCTTCCCAACCAGTCATCTTTCCAGAATTTAATCTTTCGCCCATTACCAATCTGCCAAACAGTGTTATTGAGCATTTTCGGCCATATTTTGCACAGGCTTTTCCAAAAGTGAGAATCATAAGTCTTACAACTCACCTCTTTCATCAAATCCTTTTTCCTACTGTATTTAGCAACAAGAACCTGAACCCAGGACTGCAAAGGACATTGAGTAATCTTCCAGGCACACTTTTGGAGAAAAGCTTCATTCTGCTTTCTGAGATCTATGATTCCTAAGCCACCTTGATCTTTCGCCAACTTAAGACAATCCCAGCCAATCGCATGAAACTTCCTTTTATTATCAAAATCTCCCCATATGAAATTCCTTTGTAACTTTTCAATATCATCACAAATTCCCTTAGGAAGAAGACTACTTTGCATGTGGAACATAGGGATAGTTGAAATAACAGATTTGGCTAAAGTAATCCTTCCAGCCATTGACAAACACTGCTTTTTCCAACCTTGGAGCCTATTATTGACCCTGTCCATTAATTCTCCATAGTGCAATTTGCTAACACGGCCATGCTTCATCTTATAACCAAGATATCTTCCCAGATTCTTAGTATGGGTAAAACCACTAATCTCCACAATAGCATTCACCACACCCTGAGTAACATTTTTAGAGAAAAATATGCTGGACTTTTGGAAGCTCACCTTTTGCCCAGACATGCTGCCAAATTTGTTAAGACAGCTCATCATAATCTTAATTTGATCAGTATTAGCTTCTCCAAATAACATTAGATCATCTGCAAATAAGAGATGGGATATAGATGGTCCACCTTTCCCAGCTTTCATTGGCTTCCATTCCTTCTTCTCCAAGGAGTCCGTAATCAAATGGGAAAGCTTTTCCATACAAAGGACAAAGATATAGGGAGATAATGGATCACCCTGTCTTAACCCTCTGCTAGGGGAAATACTACCAGCTTGAGTTCCATTCCAAAGGATTTCCAGCTCAGAGGAGGAGATACACTGCATAATTAAATTAACCAGAGATACTGGAAAGTTCGCCTCAGATAACACTGTATGGATGAATTTCCAAGACATCCGGTCATATGCTTTCTCAAGATCAATCTTTATAGCAAAAAAACCCTCTTCCCCTTCATTCTACTCATTGAATGGACCATCTCCTGGGCAATGATTATATTGTCTTGAATCTGTCTGTTGGGGACAAAGCTAACTTGTTGGGGCGAAATTAACTTGTCTAGAACAGGCTTCAGCTTTCCCACAATTAGCTTTCTGATTCCTTTGTAGATAACAGAGCAAAGAGCAATTGGCCGGAATTGGTTAATTTTTTCGGGTTTAGCCACCTTAGGAATAAGCACAAGATGCGTTTTATTTAGCTCTTTCACCAACTCAGGCCTATTCCAAACCTGTTTAACACAATCAATAACTTGAAGTCTCAATAATTCCCAATTCTTTTGGAAAAAGAGAGCAGGAAACCCATCTGGACCAGGAGCTTTAAGGCTATTCATAGCAAAAAAACCTCTCTGATAAGAGAATCTGTTATGGGATCTTGCATATCCTTCATATCTGATTCCTCCAAAACAGGCCAGTTATGAGTAGTAGTGAACCAAGGTCTACAAAAATCTTCCTCCGAAAACAGATTCTTGAAAAACGAATGGATCAGCAAAATTAAATCACTTTCTTCTGTCACCATTTGACCCTGATCATTCTTTAATTCACTAATCCTGTTTCTGGCTCTCCTTATGACAGTAGTAGTACGGTAAAAAGTAGTGTTACAGTCCCCATCTGCAATCCACTTGCATCTAGCTTTCTGAAACCATAACGCTTCCTCATGATCCATAACCTTATTGAGTTCACATTGGAGGGCTAAATCTAACTCAGATTGGACACAATCCATATCAGTGGCATAGTTATTTTGGTTATCCTCAATCTTTTTGAGAAGATATTCTTTCCTCTTTTGGATACACCCGAAAACCCTCTTATTCCACGATCTAAGGGAAGGGACCAGATTGCTCAAACTAATCCTGATGTTTAGATTCGGCTTCCACACAAATTTAAGAAAATGGGGGAAAGTAACATGATCCTGCCAGCTAGCCAGAAACCTAAACGGTCTTTCTCTCCAATCCTTATTGTTTGGGAAAAGAGAGAGCATGAGCGGGTTATGGTCTGAATTCAACCGAGGAAGACTTCTAACTGTAGCCTCTTCAAAAGTTGTTCTCCAAATAGCATTAGCACACACACGGTCCAACCTTTTGAACACTCTATCCAAATGCAGCCACTTAGGCCCCTTCCAAGTAAAGTGAGTTCCTTTACAACCCATATCTATCATGTTGCAGTCATTAAGGAACGATGAAAACTTCTGGCACCTGAGAAGATTAACAGGAGCACCCCCTTTATTTTCCTTGTAGGAGGCAATCTCATTAAAATCTCCCATCATAACCCAGGGACCAACTAGACTGCTGCTAATTCTTTTTATATCCATCCATAACTCCTCACGAACATCCTCTCTAGGATTGGCATAAACCACAGTAAGATAAAATTCCAACCCCTGATTCATGGAACATGAAACATGAATGAATTGGCTCGATTTCTCTATAATGGTTACATTGCAAAATTCCTCTTTCCATAACATCCAGATACCTCCCGAGAATCCCACTGCATCTTCTATCACATAATTGTTGAACCCCAATTGCTTAATCTTCTTTTGGGCAGTAACACCACTTATCCTAGGTTCTAAAATAGCAACCAAACCAATCTTGTATTTTTTAATGGAATTTCTGAGGGATGTCTTAAAAGACTTTTTGGCAGCACCCCTACAATTCCAAACAAGACAATTCATTGGATAACAAGTCAGGTACACTCCTCAGGAGTTCTTCCTGACCATTGCACTTTGACCATCGGAATGATCTTGCTCCTCAACTGCTTCTCGCCACGATCGAGAATCTTGAGTGGTCCGACAGGAGTCTTTAAGTTCTCCCGAACCTCCACATCATCCGGTTGCACCACGTGCGAAGGATCCGCCACGTACTTCCGAAGCTGAGACACGTGAAACACGTCGTGGATGTTGGCTAAGTTCGGAGGCAAGGCAAGTCGATAGGCAACAGGTCCTACTCTACCAAGGATCTGGTATGGCCCAATAAATCGCGGGCTCAACTTCCTCACTCCGAGTGCTCGTCCAACACCGATGACAGGTGAAAGCCTCACAAACACGTGCTCACCCTCACTGAACTCCAGTGGACGATGCTTGACATCATAGTAACTCCTCTGGCGATTCTGCGCCTGCTTCAGCTTCTCTCTGATCATCTGGATCTGCTGGGTAGTATCTTGAACAAAGTCCAAGCCAAACAACTCTTTATCCTCAACCTCAGACCAGCAGGTAGGTGTACGACACCTCCTACCGTACAACGCCTCAAAGGGTGCCATGCCCAGGCTAGCATGGAAATTGTTGTTATACGAAAACTCCACTAAAGGAAGGTACCTATCCCATGCCGAGCCTTGCTCCAACGTGCAAGCCCGCAACATGTCCTCCAAGGTCTGGATAGTCCGCTCAGTCTGTCCATCAGTCTGAGGGTGATAGGCTGTACTCAGTCTCAACTGCGTACCAAAAGCTCCCTGCAGCGCCTCCCAGAACCGAGATGTGAACTTCGGGTCCCTATCACTGATGATACTCTCGGGCACCCCGTGAAGCCTCACGATCTCGCGAACGTACAGTCTGGCCAACTGCTCTGTAGTGAAGCTCACCTTCACTGGAAGAAAATGGGCAGACTTCGTCAGTCTGTCCACAATGACCCATATCGAGTCACAGCCAACCTGAGTCTTCGGCAAACCCACAACGAAGTCCATGGAAATGCTCTCCCATTTCCACTCTGGAATCTCAAGAGGTTGAAGTTTACCATACGGCTTCTGGTGCTCGATCTTCACTTTCTGACAAATCAAACACTTGGACACGAAAACAGCAACATCTTTCTTCATGCCCGGCCACCAGAAGCTCTTCTTCAGATCTTGATACATCTTTGTAGCACCAGGATGGATAGAAAACTGGCCCTTATGGCCTTCTGCCATAACCTCATCAGTCAACGGACCTCGAGGAACCACAATCCTCTGCTGAAACATCAGAAGTCCATCCTCATTCCAAGACACACCGTCTTGGTTCTTCACATAATCCAGGCACTCTCTCTGAACTTGCGCCTCTTTGATCTTTTCCAACAGCTCGTTCACAACGTTTGCTGCCTCCAACTCGAAAAGTGCACTCTTGCACGGAGTGGTCACTGCCAATTTCCGAAACTTCGCAACCACATCAAAGTTACAAAGTAACGTACTAGGCAAACTCCCGGATTTCCGGCTTAAAGCATCGGCTACCATATTGGCCTTACCAGGATGGTACTTCAGCTCAAAGTCGTAATCCTTCAGGAATTCCATCCATCTTCTCTGCCTCATGTTCAACTCCTTCTGGTCAAACAGATACTTCAAGCTCTTGTGGTCACTGAACACCACAAACTGCATACCGAACAGATAATGCCTCCAAATCTTGAAAGCAAACACGATCGCAGCCAGCTCCAAATCATGAGTCGGGTAATTCTCCTCATGCGATTTCAACTGCCTCGTAGCAAAAGCAACTGCTCTACCGGACTGCATCAACACACAGCCCAGCCCCTTACCAGAAGCATCACAGTAAAGCTCAAACTGCTCCTCAGGATTAGGAAGGACCAACACTGGAGAAGTAGTCAGTCTCTCCTTCAACTCCTGAAAGCACTCCTCACACTCGTGAGTCCACACAAATGGAGTCTCCTTCCGAGTAAGACGAGTCAAAGGGGGAACCATCGTAGAGAAACCCTTGATGAACCTCCGGTAATAACCTGCCAAACCCAAGAAACTCCTCACTTCCGTAACTGTCTTGGGCCTCTCCCAATCCAGTACGGCCTCGATCTTGTTGGGATCCACTGCAACTCCATCAGCTGAAATCACATGCCCCAGAAACTTGACTGATTTGAGCCAAAACTCACACTTAGAAGGCTTAGCATAAAGCTTTTTCTCCTTCAAAACTTGCAGAACAATCCTCAAATGCTTCGCATGCTCCTCCTCAGTCTTGGAGTAAATCAGAATGTCGTCAATGAAGACTATCACAAACTGATCCAGAAACGGCTGGAAAATCCTGTTCATGTAATCCATGAACACTGCCGGCGCATTTGTGAGTCCAAAAGGAATCACTAAATACTCAAAGTGACCGTATCTCGAACGAAACGCGGTCTTCGGGACATCCTCCGGCTTCACCCGAATCTGATGGTATCCGGACCGGAGATCAATCTTAGAATAAACGCAAGCGCCCCTGAGCTGACCCAACAGATCATCAATCCGAGGAAGGGGATACTTGTTCTTGATCGTCACCTTGTTCAACTGCCGGTAATCGGTGCACAATCGCATTGTCCCGTCCTTCTTCTTCACAAAGATGACCGGTGCTCCCCAAGGAGACACACTCGGCCGGATGAAATCTTTCGCTGAAAGATCCTCAATATGCTTCTTCAGCTCAGCCAACTCCGGTGGCGACATCCGATAAGGAGCTAAAGAAATCGGCCCCACACCAGGCAACAAATCAATGGAGAACTCTATCTCCCGCTGTGGCGGAAACTTAGGAATCTCCTCAGGAAACACCTCCAGGAATTCCCCCACCACAGGAATGCTAGTGATATCCTCCTGTGTCCCACTCACCAAACCTCCCAACATGACATATCCGTATGCCCCTGCTCTCAAGGCCCTCCTAGCCTGCAGCACTGAAATAAATGGCGAGGAACTAGCTGTGGAATCACACGGAGACATCACCACTCTCTTGGCACAGCAATCAATCAATGCACAGTTTCTGGACAACCAATCCATGCCCAGAATAATCTCTAGGTTGGCCATCGGCAATCCTATCAGATCTACCGAGAAGTCACGGCCATCCCACTGAAACGCTACATCGTGATGAACAGTGGAGGTCAAACATTTTTCTCCGGTGGCGGTGGTCACCCGCAGCGGTGGAGAAAGCACAGACATGGGCAGCTCAAGCCCCAAAGCAATCGGGGTTGCCACAAACGAATGCGTAGCCCCGGAATCAAACAATACATCAACAGAAGAATCACCAATAGACACGGTACCTCTAACAAGGTTCAGAGCGCGGTCCGATTGCTGCCTATCCAAGGTGTACACTCGCCCCGAAGCAGGTGGTAGTGTAGGTGCAGAAGTAGTAGCCATCGGAACCATCTGCAAAGGAACTGCCCGAACAGCTGCAGCTCTCGCCGTCGACGACGGACAGTCTCTGGAGAAGTGGCCCTCCTTGCCACACTGGAAACAGATCAGCTGACCAGAAACACAACGACCAACATGCTCCTTCCCGCACCCCGCACACCTCGGAGTGGAAGGAGGCTTGACTGAACTCCCCTGCTGTGAAGCGGCTCTCTTGAACTGACCAGGCGCCTGCCTAGTCGCCAACTGCTTGCCCTTGCCCTTTCCAGCAAACTTCCTGTCCTTCCAGGATGTAGGAGCAGGAGTAGAAACAACAGTCCCCTTGGTCTCATCGACCTTGGCCCTCTTGGCCTTGCTTGCCACGCAAACATCCTCAATGTCCTTACACTGCTGAACCAGTGTACCAAAATCCCTCGAAGCAGCTCCAGCAATGTGCTCAGCAATCACCTCACTAAGTCCTCTGCGGAACTTAGCAGCCAGAAACGTCGGAGTAGGAGGAACCATCCGGAAGTGTGCAAACTTCACCAGCTCATTGAACTTGGCCAAGTACTCATCTACAGTCATCGAGCCCTGAACCAAACGATCAAATTCACCCTGTTTCCTCTCCTGAGCATCGTAGGGAAAGTATCTGCCCAAGAAGCACTCCTCAAAGAATGGCCATGTCATAACACGACCCTGCATCCTGAAAGCTCGAGAGGTGTTCGTCCACCACTCATGGGCATCGCCCTCCAGCATATAAGTCGCGAACATCAGCTTCTGGGGGTCAGTACACTGCATAACCTGAAATATCTTGTCCATCGATTGCAGCCATCTCGCCGCAGCAATATGATCTAAAGACCCCTCAAACACAGGTGGCTTATGCTTCCTGAAAGCATTCAGCCGACGATCAATTGCATCACGATCCCCAGCAGGCTCTGCCAAGGTCTCCACTGACTCAGCAACATGAGCAGCACTGCCAATCTGGCTATGGCTCCCCTCCCGATTACTAGGTGGAGGCGGCGGCGGCGGTGGCGGTGGAGCCTGGCCGACAGCAGGACCAGCCCTCAACTCCTCCAACATGACTCTCATCATTGTCATGTTCGCCATCCTGTTCGCCTCGAGGACTTCTTCAGTGGTCCTCCGGTTCGCTTCACGAACCTCAGCTGCGGCTATCCGGTTCGCCTCGCGAACAGCTTCCATCATTGCCGCGTTGGCCTGTCTAATGGCCTCCTGATCGGCTACTCTAGCCGCCTGCATCTCAGCCAATGCAGTCAAGACAGGATCGGGTTGATCCTCTAACGTGTCTCGTGTTCTCCCGGATCTTACCATGACTCTGCACAAGTTACACAATTTATGAGTTGATCAAGCCCACGCAGTGTGGTCACATATGCATTATCATAATAACATTCGAGTAAACATATAAGACAGACACAACCAAACAACCTAGCAATTGCAATACATACAGGCTTTTCCCTCGAACCATTGCTCTGATACCATAAATGTAATACCCCGTATATATCCGGTAATGTTATCATACTATCGTATTAAGCTACGCTTAATTAAAAATGCGGAATATCTTTTTCTTTTCAATTATGATGCCATTATCATTACCAACTTGCTTATTAACAGTTAATAAAAACATTGCATGTATGTAATTGCAATAAAACAGCTAACTAAAATACCTCATTAATAAAAAACATAAGCATAAGTCTCTAGTCACGGAACTACAACACGTAGACAGGACCAACTAATCAGTTTATACAACTCAGCTCAAAGTACTAACATAAAGTGACATGGACAAACCCCATGCTCACACAAATAAGGCAACAAAGCCCAACATCAGTCTCAACATTAACAATACAATAATAACGGTGCGGAAAACATAAACAGCATCCAGTCCAGTCATGCTATCAACAAAGCAGTCATAATAATAACCATCAATCATGCTCTGGCCTCTTGCCACCAGAGACATCAGCCCCCATACTACCTGAACCTGAAATAAGCATTCCCCAAACGTGGGGTGAGATCTCTAAACAAGAAATCTCAGTAAGACAAGGGGTCTTCAAGGATCTTCCATCCCAAGCTCACTTACATGTGCAATATAAGTTTAAAAGCAGTTCATCAACATCAGTTCTAAAATAATGCAATGCAGCAGATAATCATGTCATGTGTGTCAATACTATTCTACTGGCCAGAGAAATGCAGGAATACGTCTATCTCCTACATATAGTGCAAGACGCCACTTGCATCCACCCCGGATCACCGTATTGTATGACGCCACATACTCAGGCTTATCGTCCAGATGGAACAACAAATGCATATTAAAAGCCATTACATGTAAAGTTCAATCAACATTTCATATTTTCAAAAGCATGTAACACAACATGCATATACCATATCCCCATGGAACATGGTGGAACCACAACATGGCTAAACCGAGGACACGAAAGCTTACCTTACAAGCTAACACCCAAGCCAAGAGTCAACAAGCTCACATCCCAAACACAGCAGAATCACAATCTGTTATGGACCAATATTATATCAATAATTATGCATCTCAAGCATACAACTAAAAGACAACGCCTTTCCTTTACGTTTTACGTCTTAAGGCTCCATACAAAGCCATAAGCCCTTAATCACTTGATTATGACTTAGTTCATTAATTACAGAAGCCTAACTTCCTTAATCTAGGGTCCACAAACCCCCCAATTGCTTACTGTATGCACAGTAAAGCTACTGCTCTTTGAAATCCCAGAATATCCGGATATCTCATTGGAAATATCAGGATACCCCGTATCAGGATATCGTACTAGAAATATCAGGATATCCCATATCAGGATATCGCACTAGAAATATCAGGATATCCCATATCAGGATATCGCACTCGAAATATCAGGATATCCCATATCCGGATATCTCACTCGAAATTCAGGATATCCAATATCCGGATATCTCCCTCAGAATATCAGGATATCCAATATCCGGATATCTCACTCGAGATATCAGGATATCCAATATCCGGATATCTCACTCGAAATATCCGGATATTTCGCGACAGAATGCAGTTTCTGCATTTCGCAAAGATATCCTTCCAAGGTTCCATTTTTAACACTTCAACACGTTAAAGCATGCATTTTTAGACCCACTTTGGTTAACATTACAGTTGGTTACTTACATAACCCATTTACTTGCAAAGATAACACCTTTAACCCATAGAAACACATGATCAAGGTTGGTATAACTCACCAAAGGCTTGAAACAGAAAATGGAGGTGCTCTTGGAGCTAACAACCAGTTCCCTAGGCTCTGACTTCACACCAAACGAAAATACCTTCACAAAGGTTGGTTCTTTCACCAAAAGATGACTCCTTGGCACCACAAATGCCAAGTCAAAGGTTCAAACTCCTTCCAAACCCAAGGTCAGAAACTCACTCCCTCACACACCCTTCACAACTCAGAAATGCAACTCTCTAGTGTTTCCCAAAGCTTTAATGCACACACCCAAGGTGTTAATGAGAAGAAAAGAGAAGAAAGGCTACAAGGGAAGCCACACAAGGGTGGAGAAGGCCAAAGGCAGCAGCCACCAGCTACACTCACGTAAGAAAATTTGATGCCTAGGGTTTTGTGCCCATAATAGGCATATTTATAGCCAAGACATTAAAACACACAGTATTAGCTTTAATTGCTACACTTAGCATTTTAATCCCAAACTTTGGAATCTTAACCTACTCGATTTTACAAGAATTATCATATTTTTATATTATTTTTCTGAGCACCTTTTCGGTACGCGCTTTTCCATAGCCAGTATCAGTTCTGGCATCAGATTTCATTATTTTGACTTGAAACTCGTTTTACAAGTCCTACATATTATTCTAGTAATTATCATGCACTTATAATAATTTTCCGGGATACTTTTTCGGTACGCATTTATACCGACTAGCAGAACCGGTATCTGCACTTTTCTTCCGAAAAGCGACTTTCAGCATTCTTACCCACTAATTATAATTATTAAAGCCTCATAATAATTATTAGGGTCAATGATGGAATTATTTCCTAATTATCACAATTAATTCATTAATTATCTTAATTAGAGGTGCGGGTTCTTACACCACCCTCCCTATATTCTCCCATAGCGTTCTTCTTCATAAACTCCACAAAAATGACCACATTTGTTCTTAGTTCCTTCATCAATGTGGTATAGGGGAACGAGAGCAAAGCTTGTGAGTGAAAGGTGCTCCATTTCTGAGTTGAAGGTTCAATTTTGGTGTGAGTTGAGGGCTGTGTTCCTTGGTTTGGGGTGAGGAAGCCATTGTCTTGGCATAAAAGGTGTAAGAACTCGCACCGTTAATTAAGGAAATTAATTAATTAAATATGAGAATTAGGAAATAATTCCATAATTGACCGTAATAATAATGAGAAGACTTAAGTAATTATGGTAAGTGATTAAGAATGCTGAAAGTCGCTTTTCGGACGAAAAGTGCATACACTGATTCTGCTCTTCGGTATAAATGTGTACCGATGAAGTATCCCAGAAAATTATAATAAGTGCACTAATATTCCTAGAATAATATATAGGACTTGTATAAAAAGTTTTAAGTTAAAATAATGAAAATTGGTGGCAAAACTGATACTGGCTATGGAAAAGCGCATACCGGAAAAGTGCTGCGAAAGATAAAATAAAAATATGACAAATCTTAGAAAAATGAGTATGTTCAGAATCCTAAGTTTGGAATTAAAATACTAAGCGTAGCAATTAGCGCTAATATAGTGCGATTAAGACTTAAGTGGCCTATAAATAGACCCTTGCACATTAACCTAGGCTAATCTCCTTCATCCTCTACGTGAGTTTTGGTGCTCAGCTGCTGCCACCTCCATTCCTTAGTCTCCCTTTGCTTGAAAATGTTCCAAATCTTCACCTTTTCTCTCATTTTCTTCATCTATATTTTAAAATATTATATATATATTATATAAATAAAATATAAGTCTTAGCTTTCTACTACTAATACAAGTATTACATGATTTCATTGTACAAGGGTTTAATATTTAAAATTTTATGTTACTGAAATAAATTAATTTTTTATATGTAACACTTATATTTTTAAAGTATATAATTTAGTTTATTAATTTTTTCCATAAAATTTCTGGCAAAAAATTTTAAAATTTTAATTTAAATAAAAAAATATGAAATACAACAATTTGCAAAGTATCTACGAATTGTGCGCAACTAATTGCACACAAAATTGAACGCAATTGGTTGTGTATCAAAATATGCGCATTAATTAGGGGGCCATTTGTGCATGTTTTTGTGCCAACTGGTTACGCACAGTAACAAGTGCAATTGGTCCCCTAACACATCTGCTTTCATGTGTCTTCTCTACGTGTTGCGTTTATTCTGACACGTGTTTTTGTTGCAATCACGACAAGTATGCCGGTCGTATACAAGAATGCAACAATTGAAAATTAAGTTTTAAATATAAAAAATGGACACTGCAATTAGGAATTATTTCACCTCTGATCCTCCTTAAGTAGTTTAATTTAATTTCAATAATAATTCATCTCACATAATTCAAACAATTCATTGTCTAAAAATAATTGATTAAATTCTAATGTCTTAGAGACTTTAACCCTTTACCCTAATTAGAATCCTAACGTCTTAATGATTCCTCTTAGAATAAACATCAGACATAATTTGAAAGACTCCTTGGCCCAAAACACCATCTTGTGAAAGAAATTGGTGAAAAGAGCACCACTAGAATTCAGCGTGCGAACAAATAAGGATTGGTGCTTCTAATGCCATTTTGTGAGAGAGAATGGCATCTTTGGCGCCACCGTATTCGTCTTCACAGAAGCGTCAAACTTTTGGCTCCTTTAACGCCAAATTGTGAGAAAGATTGGCGCCTTTGGCGCCATAAGTTTTCTTTTGCAGGATGTAAGAACCTGCACCGCTAATTTAGGAAATTAAATTAATTAAATATGAGAATTAGGAAATAATTTCATAATTGACCCTAATATTATGCTAAGGCTTAAATAATTATTGTAAGTGGGTAATAATGTTGAAAGTCGCTTTTCTGACTAAAAGTGCTTATACCGGTCTGCTCCCCGGTATAAATGCGTACCGATGAAGTATCCCAAAAAATTATAATAAGTGCTTTAATATTCCTAGAATAATATATAAGACTAGTATGTCAATTTTTAAGTCAAAATAATGAGAACTGGTGCCGGAAATGATACTGGATATGTAAAAGCGCGTACCGAAAAGGTGCTGCGAAAAATAAAATAAAAATATTAAAAATCTTAGAAAAATGGCTAGGTTCAGAATCTAAAGTTTGAGATTAAAATGCTAAGCGTAGCTATTAGTGCTAATACTGTGTGATTAATTAAGTGGACCTATAAAAGCTAAGTGGCACAAAGACCTAGGTTATTTTTGGTTGCCTCTACGTAAGTTTTTCTGGTCTTCGTCGGCTGCCACCCTCCCTCTATTCTCCCATAGCGTTCTTCTTCATAAAATCCACAAAAACGACCACATTTGTTCTTAGTTCCTTCGTCAATGTGGTATAGGGGAATGAGAGCAAGGCTTGTGTGAGTGAAAGGTGCTCCATTTCTGAGTTGAAGGTTCAGCTTTGGTGTGAGTTGAGGGCTGTGTTCCTTGGTTTGGGGTGAGGAAGCCATTGTCTTGGCATAAAAGGTGTAAGAACTCGCACCGTTAATTAAGGAAATTAATTAATTAAATATGAGAATTAGGAAATAATTCCATAATTGACCGTAATAATTATGAGAAGACTTAAGTAATTATGGTAAGTGATAAAGAATGCTGAAAGTCGCTTTTCGGACGAAAAGTGCAGACACTGATTCTGCTCTTCGGTATAAATGTGTACCGATGAAGTATCCCAGAAAATTATAATAAGTGCACTAATATTCCTAGAATAATATATAGGACTTTTATAACAAGTTTTAAGTTAAAATAATGAAAACTGGTGGCAAAACTGATACTGGCTATGGAAAAGCGCGTACCGGAAAAGTGCTGCGAAAGATAAAATAAAAATATGACAAATCTTAGAAAAATGAGTATGTTCAGAATCCTAAGTTTGGAATTAAAATACTAAGCGTAGCAATTAGCGCTAATATAGTGCGATTAAGACTTAAGTGGCCTATAAATAGACCCTTGCACATTAACCTAGGCTAATCTCCTTCATCCTCTACGTGAGTTTTGGTGCTCAGCTGCTGCCACCTCCATTCCTTAGTCTCCCTTGCTTGAAAATGTTCCAAATCTTCACCTTTTCTCTCATTTTCTTCATCTAAACACTTGGTTGGGTGTGGGTTAGCACTGTGAGGGAAAGGAGTGCTCCATTTCTGAGTTAGAGGTGCTGTTCTTAGGTGTTTTCAAGGCTGACTTCACTGTTTGTGGGGAAGAGGCCATTGTTCCTTGCTTGTGTCGCTTCAAGGAGCTACCTTTGGCTAGATAGAACCATTGTGGTGTGACATTTTCGTGCACCTTCAAGGTTAGAACCTTCGAAGTTGTTTGGTGAGCTCCAAGAGCAACCTTTTCTGAGTTTGAACCTTGGGTAAGCTTCACCCACTATGATCATGAGTTTTAATGCTTAAAAGTGGAGTCTTGACATGTTTAATGAGATAAACAAGTAACCAACGTGATAACTGACCTAAATGGACTTAAAGATGCATGCTTTAATGTTTAGGAGTGTTAAAAATGGAACCTTGGAAGTGATATCTCGCGAAATGCAGAAACTGCATTCTGTCGCGAAATATCCGGATATTGATATCCGGATATAGGGTCTGTAGATATCCGAATATGGATATCTGGATAGGGATATCAGGATATGGATATCGGATATTCCCCCGACATATATCCGGATATTCTGGGTTTTCGAAGAACAGTAGCTGCATTATTCATACAGAAGGCCGTTATGGGTCTGTGGGCCCTATATTGTTGAAGTGGAAGCTCCAAGAGTGTTCTATTTTTTGAGTTTTGAACCTTGGATGTATACCATGATCACCTCTTTGTCATTTTCATGATTTAAGCTTGTTTAATCCATTAAAAAGTGAAACTTGGATCATTGGAGTCCAAATCGCTTTAGGATCCTTAAAAATGGACTTATGCAGAAGAATGCTCGATTTTCTGCATTCTGTCTGATAAGTATTCGAATACTTTTCGTGTAGTATTCGAATACTTATCCCTTGGTAGTCGAATACTCCTTGGAGGATTATTGGGATACTTTTCTGGGAAGAAAAGTATTCGGATACCTATGAAGAAGTATTCAAATACTGGATAGTATTCGGATACTATGAGTATTGTATTCGAATACCTTGTGGTATTCGGGTGCTGAGTGAAAAGTATTCAGATACCTTGTGGTATACGAATACTTAAGTGAAAGTAGTCGAATACTTTTTAGAGACTTGGAGTATTTGAATACTCATCGAGGAGTATTTGAATACCTCCTACAGAAATTGCATAAAATGACTTAAAATGATATGGGAAGCCTTAATCACTTAATGAAACCTTGGGCAATGATTATTGATGATTAATTATTGTATAAACAGACTGTGATTATGCCGTTTGGTGACATTGAGCTTGTGTGGACTTGGCTTGGATTGATTGCTTAAGAGGTAAGCTTTCGTGTCTTCGGTTTAGCCATTGTTGGTTCCAATATGTCCCATAGAGGGATGGTTTATACGCATGATGTGTTTTCATGTATTGATATTTGAAATGTTGTTGAGCTATTATGTGAATGCCTTATGATATGCATGTGGTGTTCCACCTAGATGGACTCCTGAGTAGGTGAGAGACATACAATAGGGTGATTCTGTGGGTGGATGCAAGTGGCGTCTTACACTAAATGTAGGTAATAGACGTATGTAAACGCTGCATTTCTCTAGCCAGTAGAATAGTTGACCCACATGACATGATTATATGCTGCATTGCACTGATTTTGGAAGGTATATTATTAAACTGCTTTTGAACTTATATTGCACATGTAAGTGAGCTTGGGGTGGAGAAATCCTTGAGGACCCCTTGTCTTACTGAGATTTCTGTTTAGAGATCTCACCCCACGTTTAGGGCACAATCTCAGGTTCAGGTAATACTGAGGCTGAGACCTCGGGCGGCAGGAGGTCGGAACTTAGTTGACTGATGCATGCTGATTATGTTGTTATTTTTAGATGCTGTTATGATGAGTTGCTATTATGTTATTAGCTTCTATGTTTGTGCAAAGGAGGTATATAAGTAGGTGTTAGATAGGTGTGAGAAATCCACCGAAATGTGTCTTAATAAAAAAAAAATGAAACATGGGCAACAAAATAAATAAAGGAAAGAAAAGTGTAGTAGGTGCGTGTTGCGAGTGATACGAGGAATAATTATTAAATTAAAAAATAAATATTGAAAGATTAAAATAAATAATTATTCAATGTTTTTCATTAAATAATTAAAATAATAATAAATGTTATCTTATTCTTTTTTTCCTTCTTTTTTAGGTGAAATGTTATCTTATTCTTTAACATACTCATTGAAAAATACATTATCGGATTCATTAAAAATTATTTTGAGAAATATTCTTAAAGTACAATTTATAAATTTAAGATTGAAATATATTAAAGAGAAAAAATAATTTTTTTAAGTATTTAATACATTAAATACTTATTTTATTATTATTATTTTGGATATTATATAATGATTCATTAATTATTCGACTACTCCTATTCGAGCCGGATAACATCATATAAGTGGAAAAGTTGATTTTATCAAATTTTAACATAATTACATTATCAAGACGTAATTCAATACCACTTGTTAAACTGGAATATTCTTATCCCAATCAGTGCCGGTGGTAGACTCATAATTTTTTTATAATAAGGAGAGAAAATAAAATCTCAAAATTAGAAATATTATTATGAATAATAGAAAATGATAGTTATTATAAAAAAAAATTAGAAGAGGTTAAATGTTTGTATTAATAACCTGTTATTATTAAAAATATTAGTTTACACATAAAATAATATAAAACGACTTCAAACGAATCGATAACAAGGAAAAAAAGAAAAAAACTACTTTCTCTATCATGGTTACGTTGATTTTCGAGCTGTAGCCACTTGTCCAATTTAAGAATTTTGTTTTCATGACAGCTTGTTATTCCAAATAAAAAAAATAAAAAAATGCACACAATTCTAGTACTCCAATTCAATTTAATAATAATAAATGTTGTGTCAGATTTCGAGAAGGCAAAAGTAGTACTTTTTATTTTTTGATAAAAAAAAAAATAGTCCATTTGGAAACTCCTAGATTTGAGTATTCCATATTCCTGTTCCATCCATTGCCATTGTCGTTTGAGGTTGCTACTTGCTAAGTTCCCATGGAAGCAAGAACTCACATAGCCCTTGTCTCCATCCCAGCCTTTAGCCACCAAGTTTCAATTCTCGAGTTTGCAAAGCGACTCGTTCATCTTCACCACTTCCATGTCACATGCTTCATTCCCACACTTAGTTCATCTACAATTTCCTCCAAACCCTTCTTTGATACCCTCCCTCAAAGCATAGATTGCATTTTCCTTCCCCCAATAAACTTTGATGATCTAAGGAATAGCGTTTCACTTGAATCTCAACTTCAACTTGCAGTTTCTCGCTCCATGCCATCTATACGTGAAGCTTTGAGGTCACTAAATGGCACTAGCTCCTCATCCACTATCGTTGCTTTGATTGTTGATGCTTTCGCACATGAAGCACTAGAATTTGGTAAGGAACTGAACATCTTATCCTACATATACTTTCCTTGTTCAACCATGTCGCTATCACTCTGCCTATATTCTTCAAAACTTGATGAAACAGTTTGTTGTGAGTATAAAGATCATCCCAAACCAATAGAGATTCCAGGTTGCATATCTATTCATGGCATAGATCTTCCAAACAGTTTTCAGGATAGGTCAAGTTTGACATACAAGTTATTTCTTAACCGATGCCAAAAGTTTCTTCTAGCTGATGGAATCTTAATCAATAGCTTCATAGAAATGGAAGAAGGAGCATTAAGAGCATCCCAAGAAGCTAGTGGTAGCACTCTTGTGTATCCAATTGGACCCATTACACAAAAAGGGTCCAGTATTAGGAAAAGTAGTTGGGAATGTTTAATATGGTTGGATAATCAGCCACCTAACTCAGTTCTCTATATTTCATTTGGAAGTGGGGGCACACTTTCACAAGAGCAAATTAATGAGCTTGCTATGGGATTGGAATTGAGTAACCATAAATTTTTATGGGTTAATTTGAGAGCACCAAATGATAGTGCAAGTGCTACTTACCTAAGTGATGATTGGGTGGACCCTTTACATTTCTTACCTTCAGGATTCTTACATAGAACAAAAGGTAAGGGTTTGGTTATGTCTGGTTGGGCACCACAAATTGAGATCCTTGCTCACAATTCAGTTGGTGCATTCTTAACTCATTGTGGTTGGAATTCAATTCTAGAGAGTATTTTGCACGGAGTGCCAATGATAGCATGGCCACTGTTTGCTGAACAAAGAACCAATGCTGTTACGGTAACTGAAGATTTGAAAGTTTCCTTGAGGCCCAAGATTAATAGCAATGGTGTAGTGATGAAGGAGGGAATTGTTTATCTCATAAAGAATCTCATGGAGGGTTTAGAGGGTGAAGAAATTCGTAGAAGAATGAAAGAACTACAAAACTTAGCTGCTTGTGCCATAATGGAAGATGGGTCATCAACAAAGACCCTATCTCAGTTGGCACTCAAATGGAAAAGCATGGGAAGATCATCAAAAAATTGAGGTAAATCATATTGATTAGCTATTTAGCATGTATTAGTATGAATTATTTATAGCTATAATTTTTGAAAACTTCACATTATTTCATATTTATATATTGTGCTTGTACGAATTGCCTAGATTATATTTTGATATCAAGATTCAACACTGTGTTTGATCCATTTCAGTTCTTAAAAATTAGTCATAAACCTAGATTGCCTATAGACTATATAGAGCTTTGCAGAAATAGAAGATGGAAGATAAAAGGCTCAAGCTATTTGTTTCTTAAGGACACATGATTTGATTAGATATCTATAAATGACTAAATGTCATTAAGGGTTGCTAAGGGGACAATCTCAACTCAAATGAGATATATACTCATACTCTAGAGAGTATGAAAATAAGGAAACTAATTAAGTAGTTGATATACCTTGTTTATTGACGATATTGTAAATATAAAATGAAAAATGCAATTTATAACTTAAAAACAAAGGATAAAGAGAGAGAGACATACTTTTCTAATATAGCTGCTAATAAAACTGCAGTAGAGCTTGCTAGTAGAGTGAGAAGTAGATCAATAATTTAAATTTAGAGAAAAATGATGTTGACTCTTCTCTCGGAAAGAAACATAAATTGGAGCCTTTTGTAGGTGTGTTCATTAACCAATTCAAATAGATTCAAATCGCGGTGATTGAATTGAAAAATCGATAACTGAAAATCGAAAAATTGAAAAGAAAAAAAACCGTAAATTTTAATTGGATCGGATCAGTTTTCGATTTAATTGACGAAAACCGATCCAAATACTAATCCACTCTACCTACTTGGGCCTATTCTCTAATCATAATCCAAAAAATTCTAAACCCAAAACCTATTAACCCATCAACTAAACTCAAGAAAATTTATTGGTACATTCTAGCAAGTTTTCATTACTACTGTCATTGTAATATTAACCTTTGGATAGGAAACTATATAAAAGTATGAATTTTTTTTCTACCTAAATATAGCATTTGAATTGAGTTAAGGATTTTTTTTTATTTAGTTTTATAATTTTCACGGGAATGCGATACTACTATAAAACTTATGTTCCAAAACTTAAAAAAAAAATTGTTTTAAGATCTCTCTGTATTAATAATTGAGATTAATCTTTCTTACTTTGCTATTGTCTAATGTTCCTTCTTATCCAACAGGTGATAGATACTTGAAATCGAGTTTACCCAGTTTCAATTTTTTGTTG
The DNA here is from genome assembly GCA_032173675.1 of Gastrolobium villosum. NCBI lineage: Eukaryota > Viridiplantae > Streptophyta > Magnoliopsida > Fabales > Fabaceae > Gastrolobium > Gastrolobium villosum. Next base: position 84,716 of record JAVKPL010013919.1, read on the forward strand.
TATTATATTGAAAATTAGATGATAATTAATTAACTGATACATTTGATTGCACAGTAATCATTATACAAATTTTACAAAGCCAATACATACAAAAGATATGTAATTTGCACAATAATCATTATACAAATTTTAGGTTTTTCAAAAAATCGAAAACCAATCTAATTCAAATCAAATAATATTGGAATGGATTTGAGAAAAAATTCAAACTGAATGGATGATTACATGATCAAACCAAATGGATTGAATTGAATAATTTTTGCTTCCAAAATCGATCCAATCCAAACCATGAGCACACTGAAATTTTCCTACAGAGACAAATGAATTAGGAATAGAGTCTTTCACTACGGAGAATAATACTAATGATGGAGATGCAATGATTTTTGAATTTGACCTTAAAGTGATCCTACATATAAAGAAAGATGATGAAAAAGAACATGGAGATAGCAAAAAAGGTCATGATGAATGTGCAGGTGGAGATCAAAACAATATGGAGAGTCATCTCTAACTTCATATTTATCATCTTCATCTTCTTCTGCATCTCTAGATTTTTCTTTTTCTTCTTCATTTATCCTTGTATCTTCACCACGAACATTATCCTCTAGAGATTTCATTTTTGAGATATTCCAATTGGTTTATGTTACATGACTAGTTCGATTTGGAGAGAATTCCAAAATTAAGACTTTAAATCCTTCATAAATAAAATACTGGGAATGCTCGAATACATATTCTCACCGCCACTTCCTCATTTCCTAACGTCAACTAACCTATAATCATTTAGTAAGAGACTTTATTTCTATTTCACTTGTCTCTTAAGTAAAATGCTCCAATTTATATTTCTTATGAAACTTCTTCCCTTAGCAACGTTTAGTTTAGAACCCAAAATGAATAAACAAAACGTAATAATAATAATAATAATAATTACATTCTCATTATCTCGTCTTTTTTTATTGTTTTTATCCGATTAGTAATCATATCATCAAAGTTTGAAAATGGAGTTCATGCCATATAAAGGTTGTGCATCCACTCGGCATCACACAAGAACATCAAACAATCTGCTTGAAAAAGTGATTGAATAAATTTACTGTATAGGTAGACAGCGCTGTGTTCGTGACTTTGTGTTGTCCAATCAAGGCACAACTCAGCCTTAAGGATGAGACTGATTTAAACGCAATGAAATGTAGCAATTATATAGAATTTACGGGTTTACAATTCTGCGGTTGTTGTACGTGCATTAATCAAATACTTGTTATATATATATATATATATATATATATATATATATATATATATATATATATATATATATATATATATATATATATATTTGAAAGCATTAATTGCGAGAAATCATAACCAATGAAAGCATTAAATGTTGGGAAATCATAACCATACACATGTCGTTGCTGTACGTAAAGCGGCTGCAGAAATCATTATACCATATATATATATAGGTCAGGATCATTTTACTCCAGTATAAGTTACACTTTTAATCTTGACCATTGAACCCACTTATATTTAAGGGCTCTCATTTCTTAGTAATGTGAGTCATTGGATACAAGTGGATCAAGGCTCAAGATTGAGTGCATGACTTCTAATTCTTACATTGGTGTAAAAATATCCTACCCTTATATATATATATATATATATATATATATATATATATATATGAAAAAATATTTCTACAGCCACTTTAGATATGTTTATTATAACACCTCGTGTATATATACCCAGTTTGTTATCATCATATCATCGTATTAAGCAATGCTTAATAAAAAAATGCGGAATAACCTTTTCCTTTCAATTATGACATAATTATCATTAACCAATTTGATTATTAAATCTTTTTTCAAAACATTGCCCGTATGTAGTTGCAAATCAACAACTAACTGAAATACCTCATAATATAGATGTGTATCTACTCACGGATCTACAACACGTAGTCCGGAGAATATCCCGATTTATTATACATAACAAGTCAAGGTAAACAAAACATAATCAATGTGGCATGAACAATCCTCATGCTCACCAAATAAGGCAATATAGCCAATAGAGTCTCACATCAAATAACATGATAATAAATATTGTAAAGCATGCCAGCATCCAAACATGTCATCATAAACAACATATATCTCAACTCAGCTCCGGCTTCCTGCCGCCCGAGGTATCAACCCCCGAGTTACCTGAACCTAAAAATGGTGCCCCAAAAGTGGGGTGAGATCTCTAAATAGAAATCTCGGTAAGACAAGGGATCCTCAAGGATTTCTCCATCCCAAGCTCACTTACATGTGCAATATAAGTTCAAAAGCAGTTTAATAATATAAGTTCTAAAATCAGTGCAATGCAGCATATAATCATGTCATGTTGTTAACTATTCTACTGGCCAGAGAAATGCAGGGTTTACATACGTCTATTACCTACATTTAGTGCAAGACACCACTTGCACCCACCTGTAACACCCTGTGTTAACCCGGTTTGTTAGCGTGTCATCGTATTAAGTCACACTTAATTAAAATTTGCAGAATATCTTTTTCTTTTCAATTATGACGTCCTTATCTTTACCAAGTTAGATTACTTAATTCATTTTCATAAAAACATTGCCTGTATGTAAATTGCAAAACAGCTAACTGAAATACCTCATAATATAAAATAACAGTGAGTATCTAAAGTCACGAATCTACAACACGTAGTCCAGACAATATCCTGATACATTATACAACTAACGTCTGAAAACATAAAGACAAGTCAATGTGGCATGGACAATCACCATGCTCACCAAATAAGGCAACAAAGCCCAACAGCAGTCTCAACAACAACAATATAATCATAAAGGAAGCTAAATCATAATAGCAACAGGCATATCCAACATGTCAGCATAAGCAAATGTAATCAACTAAGCTCCGGCCTCCTGCCGCCAGAGGCATCATCCCCAACTTACCTGAACCTGAAATAAGCGTCCCCAAACGTGCGGTGAGATCTCTAAACAAGAAATCTCAGTAAGACAAGGGGTCCTCAAGTATCTTCCACCCCAAGCTCACTTACATGTGCAAATATAAGTTCTAAAAGTATTTATTCAATATAAGTTCCAAAATAGTGCAATGCAGCAGATAATCATGTCATGTGTGTTATAACAATTCTACTGATCAGAGAAGTGCAGGAATCCATCTAAACCCACTTAGTACTAGCCATTGTTGTACTTGCCCACACGACCACCCCTTGGCCTCCTGTAGGCGTAACACCACATACATATTAAAAGAGACTGCACTTAACAGCTCTATAGCATTTCATAAATAATACATGAAAACCACATCATGCATATAAACCATCCCCCCATGGGAGATTGTGGAATCAACAATGGCAAAGCCGAGGACACGAAAACTTACCTTGCAAGCTAACAATCCAATGTCAAGAGTCCACACAGCTCAACGTCCACAAACAGTACACTCACAATCTGTTTGGACCAATAATTATATCAATAATCATAGCTCATAAGCATAAACATAAATACTACGTTTTCCTTTTACGATTTACGTCTTTAGGCTTCTCACCAAGCCACAAGCCCTTAATCCCTTGATTCTGGCTTAGTTAAGTATTTACAGAAGTTCAACTCCATCAAAATAGGGCCCACAAACCCATAGCTCACATATGTATGAACAGTACCTTACTGTTCATCGAAAAACTAGAATATCCGGATATATGTCGGGGCCATATCCGGATATCCATATCTGCATATCATAAGACCCCATATCCGGATATCAATATCCGGATATCATATCCGGATATTTCGCGATAGAATGCAGTTTCTGTATTTCGCGAAGATATCCTTCCAAGGTTGGGTCTTTAACCCATTCTAACGTCCAAGCATGCATCTTTATTCATTTTTAGGTTCATGTTAAGGTTGGTTACTTGTTTAATCCATTAACATACCAAGACTTCATCTTTAAAGCATTAAAACTCATGATCATGGGTTGGACAACTTACCCAAGCATCAAACATCAAAGAGAGGTGCTCTTGGAGCTCACCACACAGCCACAAGGTTCAGACTTCAAGGATGCACGAAAATGGTACACAAGACTTGATCTTTCTACCCCAAGATTGCTTCTTTAAGCAAAAAGAAGCCAACACCAAGCACCCACAACCCAAACCACCAAATTTAGCCCCTCAACAACCCAAAACAGAGGCCGAACACACCACACACAGCTCCCTTTCACCCTCACAAATGGTTCTCCTCACACACACACACAAGGTATTTAGTGAAGAGAAAAGGAAGAAAGAGGTCACAAAGCTCACTAAATGGTTGAAGAAGCAAAGAAACAGTGCATGGGAGAGCTGGTCAGCCTCCCTTCTCACGTAGGAATTTCAAGTGCCTAGAGTTTTGTGCCTAACTAACGTATATATAGTCACTTAAGCCTTAATCGCGCAGTATTAACGCTAATTGCTACGCTTAGCATTTTCATCCCAAACTTAGGATTCTTAACCTACTCATTTTTCTAAGATTTTTTATATTTTTGTTTTATTTTTCGGAGCACCTTTCCGGTATGCGCTTTTCCATAGCCATTATTAGTTTTGGCACCAGTTCTCATTATTTTGACCTGAAACTTGTTTTACTAATCCTATAAATATTCTAGGAATATTCATGCACTTATTAAAATTTTCCGGGATACTTCACTGGTACGCATTTATACCGCGTAGCAGAACCGGTATCTGCACTTTTCGTCAGAAAAACGACTTTCAGCATTATTACTCACTTACTATCATTATTAAAGCCTCATAATAATTATTAGGGTCAATTATAGAATTATTTCCTAATTCTCACATTTAATTAATTAATTTCCTTAATTAGCAGTGCAGGTTCTTACACCACCCACAAAATCACACTATTATATGCCTCTTAGATATGTAGGTGGAACAACACATGCATATCATAAGGCATCCACATAACAGCTCAACAACATTTCAAGTATTAATACATGAAAACACATCATGCATATAAACCATCCCCATGGGACATAGTGGAACCAACAATTGCTACACCTAGGACACAAAAGCTTACCTCGCAAGCTAACTATCCAAATAAGAGTCCAACCAAGTTCAAGGTCCACAAACAGCACTCTCACAGTCTGTTTATACCAACAATCATATCAACAATCATAATCTGCAAGCATATACATAAAGACAACGCTTTCCTTTTATGTTTCATATCTTTAGGCTTCTCTCAAAGCCATAAGCCCTTAATCACTTAGACTCCGGCTTAGATTAATTATTACAGAAGTCCACATTAACCAATCATGGGTCCACAAACCCAAAATACCATTCTGTACGAACAGTACAACTACTATCCCGAAATTCCGAGAATATCCGGATATATGTTGGGCCATATCCGGATATCATATCCGAATATCCATATCCGTCATTGAGTCCATAGCCTAAGCTTCAAGACATGGTAGGAAAAGTACATCAGCAGAACTGTCGTGGTCCACAAATACTCTATTGATGCCAAAATTGGCGATTATAGCTTGGATGACGAGGGGGTCATCATGTCCTGGAATTATCCCTTGGAGCTCATCTTGATCCCACACAATCTTTGGTTTCTTAGGCTATTTAAGGTCTTTCTCTTGGCGATTGGTCTTTTTGCGACTGCCAGATATTGCTTGAGGTGTCTTTCCCTTGCGTTGGCTATTTCGCCATCTCCTCCTAGGCCACCTGAAATAATGTTGATGAGCCTGTGCTTGATTACAGCCGAGCACTGGCTTTCTCGGTCCCCTTTGGTTGTAAATTTCTTATAATTTTTGCTTGATCTGGATGTCACTCTTTGAGCTAACTTTTGGGGTGGTGTATCCCAAGTTCTTTACATGGTATCAGAGCCTCGCCGCCCCCCACTTTCTCTTGTGGACTCTCATATCACAGGTAGGTTGGGCCTGTTGCATTATCCACTCTTTAAGCCCAATGGGCTTTCGTGTGAGGGGGCGTGTTGAGATATGTAGTCCCACATTGGTTGGATGAACAACTAATGTGGCCTTTATAAGGCCTTGGGCACTCCCACCCTTTGAGCTAGCTTTTGGGGTGGTGTATCCCAAGGTTCTTTTTGGTCGCCCAATGACCGACCATGCTCGGTTCTTCCAACTCTCTTGTTGTCTGGTTATGAGAATCGATCGGATTTGTAGTGTCAGTTTTGGTCTGTCTCCTTCGGTCCGTCTTCTCTACGATTATTGCCTCTATTCCTCGTGGGTGCACCGTATTTAATCAATCCTTCAATTTCATCTTTGAGGACCAGGCATTCTTCAGTGGAGTGACTGTTGCACCTGTGAAATTTGCAGTATCTGGAAGGTTCTCTGGCTATTTCAAACCTCTAGGCTAGTCGCCCCTGAGTATTTTAAAGTTTTGTCTACATGGTTTTCGTCAGTGCACTTAATCAGTGGTTTATGGGGTTTCTAGTTTTCTTTGTTGGTTTGCTTCTTGCTCTTGCTCATTTTTCCCTTGCTTATGGTGTTGTCATCTGCTCGGCTACTGGCATACTCTACGATTCTCATAAACTCCTGGGCTTTCTTCCTAACCGTGTCAATATCTGTTATTTTATGTCAGGTTAATTCGCAGGCAAATGCCTCCCGATTATAGGCCATATAGGAGGATGTGAACTTGCACCTTCGGGTCAAGGCCATTAAAAAATAGGGCTTCTTTATCAAAATGGTCTAGGTGCGATTAAAGGGATTCACCGAGCTATTGATGTATCTTCTCGAGTGAGTGTACATACTATGGTACTGGTCTTCTGTTGGGTGGTTTGTTGATGGTGGAAAAATATATATTCTGATGGAGGACGTTCCTCTTTTCTAAATTTGTAAGGGGAGACAAATTTGTTCCCATACTTCCAACCCAGGTGCGCAAGTGCACGCATCAAGTATTAATGGGTGTATTAATGCCCAGATTATCGTTCCCGAGAGGATAGAACTGTAAGTGATGTCTTAAAATATTTTATAAAGAATGAAAATGAAAAGAAAAGTTAGTGATTGAACTGTTTGGTCAAACGTTCCCCACAGTCTTGACAACGTTCCTTAAGAACAGTAAGTTCAGTCTGGTGGCAAACAACTACTCGCTTCGTTATATATGTTGATCCTTCATGTTAAGAGAAGGTGTGATAATGATCATTGAAGGTTGATAGATACAAGATTGAATAAAGTAAAAATAAAACAGTAATAACTATAATCAAGAGACAATAAAATGGATGGGTTTAAAAATGGTTTTAACACAAGGAATGGATTCACTGCTCCATTCTTAAACAATTATTATCTCTGCTCAAGACTTAGCACTTTTTGGCTTTGTCCCAATTTCTTAACTCTCAACTCTGATTCCTCAGCTCATGACTAGATGGCTCACAAGTTTCCATATTCCTATGTGTTAGAACCCGCACCATTAATTAATTAATTATGAGAATTAGGAAATAATTCCATAATTGACCCTAATAATTATTATGAGACTTTAATAATTATAGTAAGTGAGTAATAATGCTGAAAGTCATTTTTCGGACGAAAAGTGCAGATACCAGTAATAAGTGCATGAATATTCCTAGAATAATATGTAGGACTTGTAAAAAAAATTTCAAGTCAAAATATTGAGAACTAGTGCCAGAACTGATACTAGCCATGGAAAATAAAACAAAAATATGATAAATCTTGTAAAATTGAGTAGGTTAAATGTAACACCCCGTGTATACCCGGTTTGTGAACATGTCGTCGTATTAAGCCATGCTTAATTAAAATTGTGGAATAATTTTTTCTTTTCAATTATGACGTCATTATCCTTAGCCAAGTTGATTACTTAATCGATTTTCATAAACATTGCCTGTATGTAAATTGCAAAGACAACTAACTAAAATGCCTCAATATATAAATAAAGTGAGTATCTAAGTCACGGGACTACAACACATAGCCCGGACAACATCCTGATACATTATTACAATTGAAGTCTAAAAACATAAAGTCAACCAATGTGGCATGGACAATCCCCATGCTCACCAAATAAGGCAACAACGCCCAACAACAGTCTCAATAGCAACAATAATATAATGAAGCTAAAAGCATGAAAGCAGTAAAAAGGATCCAGCATCCACTCATAACAGCATATCAGCATAAGCAGCATAAAACATGTATCAACTAAGCTCTGGCCTCCTGCCACCCGAGGTCTCAACCTCTGGGTTACCTGAACCTGAAATAAGCGTCCCCAAACGTGAGGTGAGATCTCTAAACAAGAAATCTCAGTAAGACAAGGGGTCCTCAAGGATCTTCCACCCCAAGCTCACTTACATGTGCAATATAAGTTCCAAAAGCAGTTTAACAATGTCAATTCCAAAACTATGTAATGTAATAGATATTCATGCCATGTGTGTTATCACTATTCTACCGGCCAGAGAAATGCAGGAATATGTCTATTACCTACAGTTAGTACAAGGAACATCGCTTACACCTCACCCACAGCTTCACCATCTTGTATGTACCACATACCCAGGCTTACCGTATAGGTGGAACACCACATGCATATCATAAAGGCACTCGCATATACAGCTCAATAGTATTTATCAAATAATACATGAAAACAACATTATGCATATAAACCACCCCCAAGGGACATGGTGGAACCAACAATGGCAAAGCCGAGGACACGAAAGCTTACCTTGCAAACTAACAATCCAATGCCAAGAGTCCACACAGCTCAACGTCCACAAACAGAACAATCACAATCTGTTTGAACCAATAATTATATCAATAATCACAGCTCATACACATAAACATAAAGATTACATTTTCCTTTTACGATTTATATCTTAAGGCTTCGCAAAAGCCACAAGCCCTTAATCCCTTGATTCTGGCGTAGTTTAATTATTACAGAAGTTTAACTTCATCAATCTAGGGTCCACTAACCCCCAATAGCCTTCTCTATGAACAGTGCAGTTGTTGTTCTTCGAAATCCCAGAATATCCGGATATATATCGGGGGCATATCCGGATATCAATATCCGGATATCAAAGAACCCCATATCCGGATATCAATATTCGGATACCCATATACGGATATCAATATCCGGATATTTACAACCCAATATCCCGATATTTTGCGATAGAACTCAGATTCTGCATTTCGCAAAATATCAAACCAAAGATCCAACCTTTTACCGATTACAGGGGCTTAAACATGCATTTCTAAGTGTGTTAAGCATTACCCAACATTAGGTTATCATCTTAGCTTGTTACATGCATTAAGGTTCCATTTTTAAACACTAAAACTCAAGATCCAAGGTTGTAAGGCTTACCAAGGCTCAAAACAGAGCAATAATGGCTCTTGGAGCTCACCAATCAGTCTCTAAGGTTATGTTTTCACAACAACACGAAAATGGCACACCACCAAGGCTCCTTTTCACCAAGATGGCTTCTTGAACCAACCCACCAACAAGACACAAGCTCACAAACAACTCAAACCATGAAGTCAGCCTCACCACTCTCCACAAAGAAGATGGACATTCAGAAAAGGCTAGCTCTCACCCTCACAATGCTACACACAAGTGTTTACAAGGAAGAAGTGTGAAGAATCAAGTAAAAATGGCAACTTGGCTCACAAGAGGTGGAGGAAGGCAATGGAGTAGTGTTTTCTGGTCAGCCACCATGACGACTCACGTAGCAACAGAATTTCTAGGGCTTTGTGCCCAAAGAATGAGTATTTATAGGCTACTTAAGGTTTAATCGCGCAGTATTATCATTAATTGCTACGCTTATCATTTTAATAACAAACTTAGGATTATTAACCTACTCAATTTTACAAGACTTATCATATTTTTATTTTATCTTTCGAAGCACCTTTTCGGTACGCGCTTTTCCATAGCCAGTATCAGTTCTGGCACCAGTTCTCATTATTTTGACTTGAATCTTGTTTTACAAGTCCTACATATTATTCTAAGAATATTCATGCACTTATTATAATTTTCCGGGATACTTCATCAGTGCGCATTTATACCGGGTAGCAGAACCGGTATCTACACTTTTCGTCTGAAAAGCGACTTTCAGCATTATTACTCACTTACTACAACTATTAAAGTCTCATAATAATTATTAGGGTCAATTATGGAATTATTTCCTAATTCTCACATTTAATTAATTAATTTCCTTAATTAGCGGTGCGGGTTCTTACATTAAGAATCCTAAGTTTGGGATTAGAATGGTAAACGTAGCTAATTATGATAATACTATGTGTTTATTGTTAAGTGACTATATATATGCATTTTAGCACAAAACCCTAGGCATTCAGTTATTCCTACATGACCTTGAGGGTGGCCGACCAGCCTTGTCACTGTTTCATTGCATCTTCACCATTCTTGGGAGTTTAGTGACCTTTTCTTCTGCTTCTTCTGCTCCTTTGATGAGCAAACACTTGGGTGAGTGCATTGTGAGGTTGAGGTCCAGCTCTTACTGAGTGGAGGGTACTGTTAAGGAGTGTTTTGTGGGCTGACTTGCTAGTTTGGGCTGTGGGAACTTTGGTGAGGGCATTTTGAGCTTCAAAGTGTCACATTTGTGAAGAAAGAACTCATCTTGGGTTCCGTTTTCATGCACCTTCTTCGTCTGCATATTTTGGAGCTTTTTGGTGAGCACCAAGAGCACTCTATTCTCTGTTTTGAACCTTGGGTAAGTTGTTCACCTTTGATCATGAGTTTTGTTGAGTAAAAGAGATGTCTTGGTATGTTTAAGGAGTTAAACAAGTAACCACCACGTATATGAACCTTGAACAAAGTACAAATGCATGCTTTAACATTTCTTTGAATTAAAAGATGAACCTTGGAAGGATATCTTCGCGAAATGCAGAAACTGCATTTTATCACGAAATATCGGGATATGATATCCGGATATTGATATCCGGATATATTGATATCGGGATATGGGATCTTTTGATATCCGGATATGGCCCCGACATATATCCGGATATTCTGGGTTTTTGATGAACAGTAAGATACTATTCATACAATTTTGAGTTAGGGGTTTGTGGACCCTATTTTGATGAAGTTGCACTTATGTAAATACATAAATAAGTCAGAATCAAGGGATTAAGGGCTTGTGGCTTTGTGAGAAGCCTAAAGGCGTAAATCATAAAGGGAAAACGTAGTCTTTATGTTTATGCGTATGAGCTGTGATTATTGATATAATTATTGGTCCAAATAGATTATGATTGTGATGTTTGTGGACGTTGAGCTGTGTCGACTCTTGGCATTGGATTGTGAGCTTGGAAGGTAAGCTTTTGTCTCCTCGGCTTTACCATTGTTGGTTCCACCATGTCACATGGGGGGATGGTTTATATGCATGATTTTGTTTTCATGTATTATTTGATAAATGTTATTGCGTTGTTATATGCGAGTGCCTTTATGATATGCATGTGGTGTTCCACCTATACGGTAAGCCTGAGTATGTGGTACATACAAGATGGTGAGGCTATGGGTGAGGTGCAAGCGATGTTCCTTGTACTAACTGTAGGTAATAGACGTATTCTTGCATTTCTCTGGCTAATAGAATAGTTTAAACACACATGGCATGAATATCTGTTGCACTGCATAGCTTTTGGAACTGATATTGTTAAACTGCTTTTGGAACTAATATTGCACATGTAAGTGAGCTTGCGGTGGAAGATCCTTGAGGACCCCTTGTCTTACTGAGATTTCTTGTTTAGAGATCTCGCCCCATGTTTGGGGACGCTTATTTCAAGTTCAGGTAACCCAGGGGTTGAGACCTCTAGTAGCAGGAGGCCAGAGCCGAGTTATATGTTGACATGTTGGATGCTGGATATGCCTGTTGCTTTTATGATTTTAGCTTCAGTTATTATATTGTTGTTGTTGTTGTTGAGACTGTTGTTGGGCTTTGTTGCCTTATTGGGTGAGCATGGGGATTATCCATGCCGCATTGACTCGTCTCTATGTTTTTAAACTTGAGTTGTAATAATGTATCAGGATTTTGCCCAGGCTACGTGTTGTAGTCCTGAGGCTTAGATACTCACTTATTTATACATTGAGGTATTTCAGTTAGTTGTCTTTGCAATTTACATACAGGCGATATTTTATGATAATTGATTAAATAATCAACTTGGATAAGTATTAATGACGTCATAATTGAACTAAAGAAAAATTTATTCCGCATTTTAATTAAGCGTAACTTAATACGATGACATGTTAACAAACTGGGTATACACGGGGTGTTGCACTATGGCTCCCTTGACTCCAACAGGTACTTGGTACATAACCTTAAAATAGACGAAGTGACCCCTTATTCCTAAGGTAACCAATAGTGTCGTTGCCAAAATACTACCTTCCCCCACTGGCTAAGCTGTCTGAAATCCCTTCCTTATGGAAGATCCTTTCTCAGTATGTGTTCAATTTCCATTGACACACAATGAATATAGCTTAAAATCTTCAGTCAAGAGTTTTGAAAATAATTATTTAAGAGCTTTGCATCTCATCCGTTCCACAGATGTTTCAGCCCATGGCTGTAAACTTAAACATAATTATTCTAAGCTGAAATCCCATAGACCCGAGATTCAGTTCAGAGATAACGAATAGAAATGAAAGAAGAAAAACTCATATTAAATCGAAAACAAGAAAATTACAACAAAATATCAAGTGGAGAAGATGGTTGATGCTCGTGAGGAGTCTCAAGTGGGTGATACAGAGAAAGAAAAAAGTGTTGTCACTTAACTACAGTTACAACTATACAAAACTAAACTATAACTAATATTAGGTGATCTTCTTCTTAAGGACTTCAATCCCTTAGGAATCCGATGATGTTTTCATGTTTGGGACGTCCTATTTATAAGAAGAAGATTGAGTGACAGTCTTGTAAATCCCTTGGAGTCAGTTTCGGGGTTGTATGGCTGGGGCGGTGGCAACAGTGTTTGGAAGCTTGCAAATTGTTGGATGGGACAGCTTCTGTTGAGATTAGCCATTTTTCTTGTAGTCCCACATGTCTTGTTGTTTGTTCAGCCAATGAGAACTCTTTATTCACTGTTATTCACGTTTCTGGGTGCTTAAGTGGTGGACCGCCTCTGCTTTATGAAGACTTTTTTTCCACGTTTCCTGCAAAGTGATCAGAAGCATTAAATGAGTGTAGCAGGTGCAATAAATGCTCTCAATCCGTTCCCCTTTTAATATGTTTTCCCAAGGGTTACATCATCATCCGTTCCCCCACTATGTTTTTGTCACAAAAGTGTAAAACAAGTGATTTTCATGCTGAAGTTGCTCTTCGGATGAGGAAACAGATGGTATTTTGCCATCAAAATGGGCTCAGATGGGAGCGAATTTACGTCCCATCATCTTCTCATGAAGAACTAGGTTTGAAACTGGTTGGCTAGGTCATCCCATGAGGAAACTTGTTGGTACCCAGCCGCAATTTTTATTATTGATTTTAAATCCATATTTAATTATTAGAATTCTTCTTCTTGCATTTAATTGTTGTTTGGCATTTCTTCTTTTAATTGTTTCTTTAAAATTGTATTTCTATTATTCTTCTCAAACCAAATTTGATTTGTCCAACTTAAATAAAAATAGTGAACTAGTGCTTGAAACACTAATACTCGTGGGAAAGATACTCTACTCATTTCTTTATTATTTGTACGACCAGTATACTTGTCGTGATCGCAGCAGTCCTCACAACCCATAAAAATATATGTCCACTCAATTCAAGTCCCAATGCAAGCTCAATAAGACGTTCTTGATTTAGAATTGCATAACTCCCAAAAGAGACATACAAAATAGAGTGACAAGGCTAATTATCTAACCAACTCAAACATTATGATCCCTTTATCTCATTGCTTGAACAAGTTTGTATAATGGGTCCAACAAGTTAGATTGTGGGAATGTCGGACTCTTCCTTTTGCATGGTTCTTATAATATCTATTCCCAAATTTGTAAATGCATTCATTATGATCCCGTATGCAAAATGTAGTTGTTTGCATACATAAATAAAGGACTTATAAAGAACGCGAGATCGATCTTGAACAAGGCTTAGGAAATAACCACCATGAATTGGTATACAACCAGACATTTTGATTGATTCTGGTAAGTCTCTGAATTCGCATGTTGTGGTCTTTTCAAGGTGAGGCAAAGTGATAGTGACAATGCATTGCCAGGGTAGTATATGTAGGATAAGATGTTGAACTCCTTAGCAATAGAGAGTGTCTCTGAAGCAAAATAATCAGCAATCATAGCAACAATCCTTGTGTTTGAACATAGAAGCTTAAGGTATGTTTGAGAGTCACTATTAAAAGTGAAAAGAAAGAAATCGGAAGATTTTACTTATGTTTTTCCCCATTTTTGTGAGTTTACAAAAATGGGGGAAGAAAATAGGGGATTTTTATAAAACCCTCCAACACCATTAAAATTAGAGTTCCCCCAATTTGGGGGGTTTGAAGGAAACTTTTATTTCCCAAACAAGGGAAAAAGAATACCCTTCATTTTCTTTCCTTTCCTTTCTCTTCCTTTGCTTTGGATCTCATTCCTTCTCTTGCCCTCCAAACTTCCAAACACACCCTTAAGGTTGTGTTTGGAAGTCAATATTGAGAGGGAAAGAGAAAAAAGGGAAGGTTGTGCTCATGTCTTCCCCATGTATATGAGTTTTAAAAAATGGAGGAAGGAAACTGAGGATTTTGTAAAATCCTTCAATACTCTTGTAACCCTTAAAATTAGAGTTCTCTTAATTTGGGAGGTTTGAGAGGGATAATATATTAAATTCTTATATTTCCTTACTAATAACTTTAATTTAGTTATAATGTGAAATAGATAACTTTAGAGATAAAAATAATTTTTAAAGAGAGAAAAAAAGATCTTGAGGGAGAATCATTTTTTAACTGTGAAAATTACATAAATAATTTTTTTAGAAATTCAAAGTTTAGTTTTATTTGTAAAATATAATAAATATATTAATTTTTTTAAAAAAGGTAAAATTGTAAAAACATTTCGTTGACTCTCCATTTTTCTACCTTATGTTATTTTTAATTCTTAAACAAGGGGAAGGTAATATCTTTGTAACACCCCGTGTATACCCGGTTTGCTAAAATATCATCATATTAAGCCTCACTTAATTAAAAAATGCGGAATGTCTTTTTCTTTTCAATTATGACGTCATTATCATTACCAAGTTGAATTACTTAATTCATTTCCAAAACATCGCCTGTACGTAAATTGCAAAAGACAGCTATCTACACTGAATAACCTCACATATAGATAAGTGAGTATCTAAGTCACGGATCTACAAAACATAATCCGGACAATATCCTGATACATTATTACAACTCGAATCCAAAATAAGACATAGTCAGTCACTGTGGCATGGACAATCCTCATGCTCACCAAATAAGGCAACACGCCCAACATAGTCTCAACACTAACAACATAATCATAACATAAAGCATGTCAGCATATCATCAACAAAACATATATCAGCTAAGCTTCGGCCTCCTACCGCTAAAGGTCTCAACCCCCGCATTACCTGAACCTGAAATGGTGCCCCAAACGTGGGGTGAGATCTCTAAACAAAAATCTCAGTAAGACAAGGGGTCCTCAAGGATCTTCCACCTCAAGCTCACTTACATGTGCAATATAAGTTCTAAAAGCAGTTCAACAATATAAGTTCCAAAACCAATGCAGTGCAACCGATATTCATGCCATGTATGTTATAACTATTCTACTGGCCAAAGAGGTGCAGGAATACGTCTATTACCCACACAGTATGTGCCCATGTCGTACCCTCCCATAGGATCACATCCCGTCTAGGTGAACACCACATGCATATCATAAAGGCACTCGTATATAACAGCTCAATAGCATTTCATAAAGCAATACATGAAAACAACATCATGCATATAAATCATCCACCCATGGGACATGGTGGAACCAACAATGACTAAATTGAGGACACGAAAGCTTACCTTGCAAGCTAACTATCCAAGCCAACAGTTCAATCAGCTCAAAGTCCAAACACAGCAGAGTCACAATTTGTTTTGGACCAGCAATCGTATCAACAACTAAATCCATAAGCATATAACATAAAGACAACGTTTTCCTTTTACGTTTTACGTCTTTAGGCTTCCTACAAAGCCATAAGCCCTTAATCACTCAGATTCTGACTTAACTAGTCATTACAAAAGTTCAACTTCATCAATATAGGGTCCACAAACCCAGAATACCATTCTGTATGAACAGTACAGTTACTATTCTCGAAAACCCGGAATATCTGGATATATGTCGGGGCCATATCCGGATATGCATATCCGGATATCAACAGACCCCATATCCGGATATCATATCCGGATATTTCGCGACAGAACACAGTTCTGCATTTTACGAGATATCCATCTCAAAGGTGGTTCTTTTATCGATTTCAGAGGCTTAAACATGCATTTCTAGGTGAGTTTAACCTTACCCAACCTTAAGTTATTATCTTTTGATCATTACATGCATCAAGGTCCATTCTTTTTAAAGAAAACTCAAGAAAAAAGGTGGTGATCATACCCAAAGCTCAAAACAGAGGTTAATGGTGTACTTGGAGCTCTCTTATCAGCTCCAAAGTTCAGCCACAAAGGAAGCACGAAAATGACAAGCAAGCAAGGTCCTTTCTCCTCAAGAATGGCTTCTTGGAGCTCCCGATGCCAAGGAGATGACCCCACAACCCAAAACAAGAAACTCAGCGCCTCAAAACCTCACAAAACAGTACATAACTCAAAACACAAAGGCTCTTCTCCCACACAAGCCTCAACCACACCCAACCATAGTGTTTTGATGAAGGAAAGGTGGGGAAAGGTGGTCACTTTGAAGGTTTCTTAGAGAAGATAAAGGTGAGAAAGAGGGGAGGCTGACCAGTAGCCAAAGTGTCTCACGTAGCCTTAATATTACGGCCTAGAGTTTTGTGCAATAGTATATATAGGGTCATTAAGTCTTAATGACACAGTATTAGCGCTAACTGCTACACTTAGCATTCTAATCCCAAACTTAGGATTCTGAACCTACTCATTTTCCTAAGACTTGTCATATTTTTATTTTATTTTTCGCAGCACGCTTCCGGTACGCACTTTTTCATAGGCAGTATCAGTTCTGGCACCAATTTTCATCATTTCGACTCAAAACTTATTTTACTAGTCCTATATAATATTATAAGAATATTCATGCACTTATTATAATTTTCTGGGATACTTCATCGGTACACATTTATACCGAGGAGCAGAACCGGTATCTGCATTTTTCGTCCGAAAAGCGACTTTCAGTATTATTTCACACTTACTATTATTATTTAAGTCTTCTCATAATTATTGGGGTCAATTATGGAATTATCTCCTAATTCTCACATTTATTTAATTAATTTCCTTAATTAACGGTGCGAGTTCTTAGATTCACCCAACTTTTTTAAGGATTTTGTCATCAAAATCAGAAACATAGATGTCTCGAAACTCGGGATACTGCCGGAGAAGCTCGCCCTCTCGCTCCCAAGTGCACTCCTCAGGAGTTCGTCCAGTCCACTGCACCTTGACCATCGGAATGGTCTTGTTGCTGAGCTGCTTCTCGCCGCGATCGTGAATTTTGAGTGGTGCGGCGGAAGTCTTTAGTTTCTCCCGAACCTCCTCATCATCGGGTTGCACCACGTACGAAGGATCCGCTTCGTACTTGCGAAGCTGAGACACGTGAAACACGTCATGGATGTTGTCCAAGTTCGGAGGTAAGGCAAGCCGGTAGGCAACAGGTCCTACTATACCAAGTATCTGGTATGTCCCAATAAACCGTGGGTTCAGCTTCCTCACTCCGAGGGCCCGACCAACACCGGTGACAGGTGAAAGTCTCACAAACACGTGCTCGTCCTCACTAAACTCCAGTGGACGATGCTTAACATCATAGTAGCTCTTCTGACGATTCTGCTCCTGCTTCAACTTCTCTCTGATCAACTGGATCTGCTGGGTAGTATCTTGGACAAAGTCCAAACCAAACAACTCTTTATCTCCAACCTCAGACCAGCAGGTAGGTCTCTGACACCTCCTACCATACAACGCCTCGTAGAGTGCCATGCCCAGGCTAGCATGGAAACTGTTGTTGAAAGAAAATTCTACCAATGGTAAGTGCCTATCTCATACTGAACCCTGCTCCAAAGTGCAAGCCTTCAACATCTCCTCTAATGTCTGGATGGTCCGCTCAGTTTATCCGTGATTCTGAGGGAGATAGGTTGTACTCAGTCTCAACTGTGTACCAAAAGCTCCCTGCAGCGCCTCCCAGAACCTAGATGTGAACTTCGGGTCCCTATCACCGATGATACTCTCGGCACCCCGTGAAGCCTCACAATCTCGCGGACGTAAAGTCTGGCCAACTGCTCAATAGTGAAGCTCACCTTTATTGGAAGAAAATGAGCAGACTTGGTCAATCTGTCCACAATGACCCAGATAGAGTCACAACCAGCCTGAGTCTTCGGCAAACCCACCACGAAGTCCATAAAAATGCTATCCCACTTCCATTCTAGAATCTCAGGAGGTTGAAGATTACTAGACGGCTTTTGGTGTTCAATTTTCACCTTCTGGCAAATCAGAAATTTGGACAAAAACACAGCTATATCCTTCTTCATACTCGGGCACCAATAATTTCTCTTCAAGTCCCGATACATCTTTTTAACACCAGGGTGGACTATAAACTGGTCCTTATGAGCCTCTGTCATCACCTCAACAGTCAATGGACCTCGAGGAACCACAATCCTCTTATGGAAGGTCAACAATTCATCCTCATTCCAAGACACACCGTCCTGATTGTTCACATAATCTAGGCACCCTCTCTACACTTGCGCCTCTTTAATCTTTACCATGAGCTCATTTTCAACTTGCACGGTTTCCATTTCGAGAAGTGCACCCCCAAACAAAGAGATTTCCGTCAGATCTCGAAACTGCTCAATAATATCATAGTCACCCATGGTCAAATTGGATAGACCCACGAATTTCTGACTCAAAGTATCAGCTACCGTATTGGTCTTGCCAGGATGGTACTTCAACTTAAAGTCGTAGTCCTTCAGATACTGCATCCATCTTCTCTGTCTCATTGTAACAGCTCGTGTTAACCCGGATTGTTAACATACTATCGTATTAAGCCACGCTTAATTAAAATGCGGAATAACTTTTTCTTTAATTCAATTATGACGTCATTAACCTTAGCCAACTTGATTACTTAATCAATTTCATAAAATACTGTCTGTATGTAAATTGCAAGACAACTAACTGTAATACCTCATATATAAATGATAAGTGAGTATCTAAAGCCGCAGGACTACAACACATAGCCTGGGTCAAAATCCTGATACTTTAATTACAACTTCAATTAAAAGACAATAACAAAACCATGTGGCATGGACAAATCCCAAGCTCACCAAATAAGGCACAATGCCCAACAACAGTCTCAACATAAACTTAACAGAAAACATAAAGAACAGTCAAATAATCAGCATCCATCATGTCAGCAAAATACAGCTAAGTCTAACTCAGCTCTGGCCTCCTGCCACCTGAGCCCTCAACATTACCTGAACCTGAAATAAGCGTCCCCAAACGTGGGGTGAGATCTCTAAACAAGAAATCTCAGTAAGACAAGGGGTCCTCAAGGATCTTCCACCCCAAGCTCACTTACATGTGTAATATAAGTTCAAAAACAGTATTTACAATATAAGTTCCAAAACTATGCGATGCAGCAGATAATCATGCCATGTGTGTTTATCAAATCTACTGGCCAGAGAAATGCAGGAATACGTCTAAACCCACATGAGTACAAGGAACACCGCTTGCACCTCACCCACAGCCTCACCATCTTGTATGTACCACATACTCAGGCTTACCGTATAGGTGGACACCACATGCATATCATAAAAGCACATTGCATAAAATAGCTCTACAGCATTTCCAAAACATCAAAGCATGTAACACAGCATGCATAAACCACATCCCCATGGGACATGGTGGAACCACAAAATGGCTAAACCGAGGACATGAAAGCTTACCTTGCAAGCTAGCTATCCAAGCCAAGAGTCCAACCACTCTTACGTCCAAAAACAGCAGTATCACAATCTGATATGGACCAAAATACATCAATATTTATGCATCACAAGCATACAACTTAAAGATTACGCCTTTCCTTTACGTTTTACGTCTTAAGGCTTCCAACAAAGCCATAAGCCCTTAATCATATGATTCTGACTTAGTTCATTAATTACAGAAGTTCAACTTCCTTAATCTAGGGTCCACAAACCCCCCAATAGCTTACTGTTCACACAGCACAGCTACTGTTCTGCGAAATCCCAGGATATCCGGATATCACAAGGGACATATCCGGATATGCCATATCCGGATATCACACTGGCCATATCCGGATATACCATATCCGGATACCCAGATCCCACATCCGAATATGAATATCCGGATACCATATCCGGATACTGATATCCGAATATCTGCTCGACAAATATCCGGATATCTCACGACAGAATGCAGTTTCTGCATTTCGTGAATATCCAGTCCAAAGATCCAACTTTTAACACTTAATTACGTTAAAGCATGCATCTTTAATTTGTTTTAGGTTCATACTCATTATACCTTCTTGTTTACTCATTAAACATGGCAAAGACATCAACTTTAAGCCACAAAATTAAGATCAAAGATGAGGGAACTTACCCCAAGCTTTAAGCAGCCAACAATGGTGCTCTTGGAGCTCACAAGTCAGCTCCAAGGTACTGACTTTAGGGAGGACGAAAATGGAGCAACAAGGTGAGTTCTTTCCTCACCAAGGAAGCTACTTGAAGCTTCAACACCCACACAACACAAACTCAGCCTCACACCTTCACCCTACACAGCTCTCTCCACTCAGAAAGAGACCAACCATGCAGTCCCAAGGCTGACTCTCACCTTCACCAAGCAAGCTCTCACAAGCCCAAGGTATTTGGAGAAGAAACCAAGGAGAAAGGAAGCTCCTTGGCTCACAACAAAGGAGGAGAAGGTGGCAAGAGGTGGCTGGGGTGTTTGCAGAAAATGGAGGCACGTAGGTTAATTTTTTGACCTACGATCATGTGCCATCTAATGCATAAATAGGCATTTAAGCCATAACGCGTAGTATTAGCCTTAATAGCAACGCAAAAGATCTTGATCCCAAACTTTGGAATCTAGACCTACACATTTTTCTGAGATTTTTCATATTTTTATTTTATTTTTCGGAGCACCTTTCCGGTACGCGCTTTTCCATAGCCAGTATCAGTTCTGGCATCAAATTACATTATTTTGACTTGAAACTTGTTTTACAAGTCCTACATAATATTCTAGTAATTATCATGCATTCGTTATAATTTTTCGGGATACTTTTCCGGTACGCATTTATACCGGGTAGCAGAATCGGTATCTGCGCTTTTCTTCCGAAAAGCGACTTTCAGCATTTTTACTCACTCAGTATAATTATTTAAGCCCAATAATAATTATTAAGGTCAATTATGGAATCATTTTCTAATTATCATAATTAATTCACTAATTACCTTAATTAGCGATGCGGGTTCTTACATTCACCCCACCTTTTTAAGGATTTTGCCCTCAAAATCAGAAACATACCTGTCTTGAAAGTCGGGATACTGCCGAAGAAGCTCATCCTCTCGCTCCCATGTGCACTCCTCGGGACTACGCCCAGTCCACTGCACCTTGACCATCGGAATGATCTTGCTTCTAAGTTGTTTCTCGCCTCGATCGAGGATCTTGAGTGGTCCGACGGGATTCTTTAGGTTCTCCCGAACTTCCACATCATCCGGCTGCACCACGTGCGAAGGATCTGCTATGTACCTCCGAAGCTGAGACACGTGAAACACGTCGTGGATGTTGGCTAGGTTCGGAGGCAAGGCGAGTCGATAGGCAACATGTCCTACTCTACCAAGGATCTGGTAGGGCCCAATGAACCGAGGGCTCAACTTCCTCACTCCGAGTGCCTGTCCAACACCGGTGACAGGTGAAAGTCTCACAAACACGTGCTCACCCTCACTGAACTCCAGTGGACGATGCTTATCATCGTAGTAGCTTTTCTGGCGATTCTGCGCCTGCTTCAACTTTTCCCTAATCATCTGGATCTGCTGGGTAGTATCTTGGACAAAGTCCAAGCAAAATAGCTCTTTATCTCCAACCTCAGACCAGCAAGTAGGAGTCCGACACCTCCTACCATACAGCGCCTCGTAGGGTGCCATGCCCAGACTAGCATGAAAACTGTTGTTGTACGAGAATTCTACCAACGGAAGGTACCTATCCCATGCAGAGCCCTGCTCCAACGTGCAAGCTCTCAACATGTCCTCCAATGTCTGGATGGTCCGCTCAGTCTGTCCGTCAGTCTGAGGGTGATAGGCGGTACTCAATCTCAACTGCGTACCAAAAGCCTCCTGCAGCGCCTCCCAGAACCGAGATGTGAACTTCGGGTCCCTATCACTGATGATACTCTCGGGCACCCCGTGAAGCCTCACAATCTCGCGGACGTATAGTTTGGCCAACTGCTCTGTAGTGAAGCTCACCTTCACTGGAAGAAAATGGGCAGACTTGGTCAATCTGTCCACTATGACCCAAATAGAGTCACAACCAGCCTGAGTTTTAGGCAATCCCACCACGAAGTCCATGGAAATACTCTCCCACTTCCACTGTGGAATTTCAAGAGGTTGAAGTTTACCAGACGGTTTCTGGTGCTCAATCTTTACTTTCTAACATATAAGGCATTTGGACACGTAGACCGCTATGTCCTTCTTCATGCCCGGCCACCAAAAATTTCTCTTTAAGTCCTGGTACATTTTTGTGGCACTAGGGTGAATAGTAAACCGACCCTTATGAGCCTCTGCCGTAACCTCCTCGGTCAATGGCCCTCGAGGAATAACAATCCTCTTCTGAAACAGCAATAAACCATCATCGTTCCAAGACACACCGTCCTGGTTTTTTACATAATCAAGGCACTCTCTCTGCACTTGCGCCTTTTTAATCTTCTCCATCAGCTCATTAATCACTTCTGCTGTTTCCATTTCGAGCAGTGCGCCCCCAAACAAGGAGTTCACTCTCAAGTCTCTGAACTTTTCGATCACCTCGTAGTCGCTCATCATCAAGCTGGATAAGCTCACGGATTTCCGACTCAAAGCATCGGCTACCACATTGGCCTTGCCAGGATGGTACCTCAACTCAAAGTCGTAGTCCTTCAAGAACTCCATCCATCTTCGCTGTCTCATGTTCAACTCCTTCTGGTCAAACAGATACTTCAGGCTCTTGTGATCACTGAATACAGCAAACTTCATGCCAAACAGGTAATGCCTCCAAATCTTGAAAGCAAAAACAATGGCTGCCAACTCCAAGTCGTGAGTCGGGTAGTTCTCCTCATGAGGTTTCAACTGTCTTGAAGCGTAAGCAACAGCTTTCCCTTTCTGCATCAACACACAGCCTAGTCCTTTACCAGAGGCATCGCAGTATAACTCAAACTGTTCCGCAGGATCAGGAAGGACTAACACAGGAGCAGTAGTCAATCTCTCCTTCAACTCCTAGAAACACTCCTCACACTCATGTGTCCACACGAATGGAGTCTCCTTTCGGGTAAGGCGAGTCATCGGTAGCACCATAAGCCAAGAGTCCAATCAAAACTCAAAGCCCAAACACAGCAGAATCACAATCTTTTTTGGACCAGCCATCTTATCAATAACCATAGCTCATAAGCATAAACATAAAGACAACGTTTCTCTTTTACGTTTTACGTCTTTAGGCTTCTCACAAAGCCTTAAGCCCTTAATCCCTTGATTTTGACTTAGTTTAATTATTTCAGAACTCCCGCTTCATCAATCTAGGGTCCACAAACCCTTACATAAATGTAACACCTCGTGTGCACCCCGAGCCCCTGATGAGTGTAACACATCGTGTGCATATGGTTTCACATGGAAGACCAACTATTGAGGGTGATTTACTCTAACTGAATTCATAAATGATTCTTAGTTTGGAAAGAATAGAGGGAAGGCTTTAGCCAGTAAAAGAGGGGGGAAATGGTCACTTTGTTTCCCATTGTTTTCACCCACCCCTCGTATCTCCAATCTTTAGAAATATGTGCAGCAAGTTAATGCCAATGTCTAAGGAGTCAATGCATTAATGTTGTGCATTTGTTGGGTACTGAATAAGGACCCTGGATGACATCAAAAGGTCTATTTGAAAATGAGTTAATTCCATTAATGTTGTGTATCCATTGGACATTAAACTAGGACATGCAACGATATCCAACAATTAGTTTGAAAAAGTGGTTTAACTTGACTAATTAATTTAATTGGTAGGTAGAGTTTTCTAATGTGTGACCCATCATACGTATAGGATTAGGTTTCTTTATGGGACCCTAGGCATGTGAAGAATAACTCTTACAAAGACCAAGTCTCAGGAGCCCTATTCATGGATAATCAAGAAAGCTCGCGCTTTGACGTTTTGATCCCTCATTTCACTTCGGCCCGATCACATGGGGTTCATGTTTGGTTCCTTGGTGATTCATCCTTGAACCCGATAAGGGCACAACTCAACCTCGAGGACAAGATTGATTTGAAGGACAAAGAAATGTAGCAACCATGTAGAATCTATATTCTTAATATCTTTAATTAGTGTAATTTATTAATATTGTTTTTTAGTTAGGAGTGATTGTATTTAAACAACCACATATTAATTAACGTTTTGTTAAATGGTCAAATAATTTATCAAATAATTTTTCTCTCTGATTACCTTTCCCCTATTCTAGATCTCTTATGAAATCATACTCTCTTAATGTTCTCTACATCTCTCTTTCAATCTCCCAAATCTCTTTAGTTCTCTTCAATCTCCAAAAATGTTTGCTAAAATTAAAGCCTTTTCTATATATACACTACCATTACCAGAAAATCAGTGTTTAACCACGGCAATTTAACTACAGTTACAAATGTTAGGGTAAAAGCTTAAGAAAAACTCAAGACTCCTACGTAATTAGGCAACGTAACACACTTTCCTCAAAATTGTGCCTGATTGTGCATTTCACTTGACCCGCGTGGCATCGTTGTTTCATTTGGACTGTCTTCAATTCTTACTTTATCCAATTTTGAGGTCATTTCACTCTTTCCCATTTGCACTCAACTCCATTTTTTCGTTTTTCTATTTCTCTCTGATTTAATGTAAATTATTGTATAAACAATCAATGTTAGCACTCTACCCCTTGATAATACTCGCGTCAAACACGATGGTGAAGCCTCGTTCTCTTTCTCTCTCTTTGCTAATGATTCAAAGTTGGATTCGTAGCTTTTCCTATCTGAAACCAATGCAACCTTTGGTTTTAATGCGTCGCATACAAGATGAGCAAAATGAAGGTTCGCATACCTAGTTTTTTCCTGACATTTTAGTGCTTATGCATTTCTAAATTTCACGAGTTTAATTTGACTCCCAAAACTCATTAGATTGTGTTTTGAAGTATGACTATTGCAATGTAAATCTTTGAAAATACCGTTCAATTTGAGCAAATGCAGTTTAATTTGCTTAATTTATCTTCGATTTATCTCTTATTTGTTTTGTGGCTGATTTGGTGGCTTCTATGTTGTATGTTATGTATAGAAACTATTAGGGAATAAATTTGCATTCTACCTGCTCAATGAAATGCATGCTTCATTTGGAATGTGTTGAATATCATATCTAAATGATTTTACTTTTTATTCGTCATTTAATTGATTTGTAAGTATGATATTTTATATAATAAGTAAAGTTTCCAAATTAACATTCATTTTATTTTTTGTTTACTTTGCTAAGATTTTGATATAATATGCTGAAGAATTAGAGATCTTAACGGATCTGAATATTCATCTTTTTCACAACTTAATAAAACAACATTAAAATATATGTGAGTTGATTGCTTTGACTCTTTTAAAAATAGAAAAAAAAAGTGGAAGAGGTTCTCATAATCTATTGCTATCTATGTGCATCATATGAATAGTTTGGCCAAGGGACATGAATCGCTTGAAACTGATCCAAAGCATAGCACCCTTAAATTTTCCACCTAAAGACCATGTAGCTAAGCTCTGTTAAAAAAACATTGAATGGGAAAAGAACAAAGTAAGGTTTTCTTTCCTTTGATTTCTCTCATGTTTTATCACTTTATTTTACTCTGGAATTTATGAAAATGGGATGCTTATGGGTTCAGTTTCAAAAAATTCTGTATTTTAAGTGATTAAATGTGGAACATTAGTTCAACCTGACATTGTTCATAGTCGTTGGAAAAATAAGAAACTGTTCCTAAATCATGAAAATGCTTTTTCATGAACATTGATTAATAGGTTGATAATCCTGATGAATAAATACTATTGTTATCTTTATATATTAGCATCAACAACAGCCATGTTCAATAGCACACTCACGAAAGATGAAGCATTTTTGTGTCCTGTTGATGGGGCTATTATGAATAATTTTTGAATTTTGCTGAGTTAAACAAAAAATTTCAACATGTTCCAATTGAGCTCAGTTTCCCTAAATTGTGATTAACATCATTCATTAAGCATAAAAGAGTCTCAAGGAGGTTAAGTATAAGGCAATTTAGAGTATAAAAATTTGTCTCGTTACACAACACAGCCTCCTCATTAAAACTGTAGTGAATCATGGAGAATGTGGCTAGCAGGGGTCAAACACATAACCAATTTGCACATGAAAGCTGACATAACATGTCAAGGAACTTTCTATACCAAAATCTTAAGTTGTTAGGTTAAGTGGTTCTCTCTTTTAGCTGTACATTGTTCATGTGTTATTTATTATTTCTTGTTTATTGATGTCCATCGGTTGTGAATGAAAATTTTGAGTGAATTTCAATTTGATTCTGATAATTATAAAATTAATTAGATGGATAAATAAATGTGGATACTAATTCATGTATTAAATTTTAATTGTCTCATTCTGGTGAGTAGTGAGTCATCTGCCTTTCAATCGGAATGGATTCAAGTTTTTCACTAATGATGGTGGGCTTGGGAAGGCTGACATCAAAGATATCTTAGAGCGAGCTGCAGACAAATACAATCAATTTACAGAAGAAAGTTTAATGAATTTAGAGAGAAAGACTTCATTATCTATTAAGAGAGTTGATTACATGTTTGTGTATACATCCGATCTAGTAAAGGCAGTTCGCATAGCAGCTGGAAATACAGGTATGACTTCACTGAAGTGTTGTTATGATAATCAATATATTTCGAGATATAATTAATGAGATGTTCTTTAAATGAAGGAGAACAAATAAGGGAACTGTAATTGAAAGACATGACGCCTTTATGATTCATTTTTTCTTGTAGAATTTATAGTTCTTCCTTTTGTCTCTGATTTTATGAATGTTTTGATCTTGTTTGCTAATTTTTGAATTGCATTGTCTACCCACATAGAAGCCATTAGAGGGTTTCCATATAGTTGTTGACGCAGGAGGATTTTTTGCAGTAAGTGGCCATTATAACGTCCTTAACTTTTTTTAAAAAAAAACATTTTTAGTACAAGGCATTTTCACTTGAACTATCTATCAAAAAGATTCTGTATTAGTATACCAGAGTACTAGTGTACAAACTCTCAACAGATTCTCAACTGTACATCATATGTCGTTCCTGCTTTTGTTCACCGTCCATGAGCTTGAGGGGAGAATATTGGAATGAGCTATTCTGCTCATCTGTTCTGCTCAGTTAGTTGCATTGTTAGTTTAGCAGTTAGATTAGTTAGAGTGGTTCAAGCAGTTCCACCTTTCACGGATTCTGTTACATTCTAGCCAACTGATTACCCTTGTAACTCTTGTAATATAAAAGCTTAACTCTCTCTCTCAGTTTTGTAATGAATCATAACAGATTAATCAGAATGATTTCTTTCTCAAGTTTTCTGACTTTTCTCTCTGCATCCTCCTAACCTTACTTTCATTTATGGTATCAGAGCTCCAATCTTGGGGCCCTGATCCATTTCTTGCTCTTCCATGGCTTCCGCTACACAAGACCTTGCTGATACTATCAACTCTTCTTCTCCTAATGCCTCTAAAGACTCAAGATCACCTATATTTTTCAATACACAACTTTCAGTGAAATTGAAAAATAAAGACTTTCTCTTGTGGAAACAAATTGTTGAACCACCGATTATAGCTCATCAACTCGAACATTTTCTGGTCAATCCTCAAGTTCCACCGCGTTTTTTGTCTGATGAAGATCGTGCAGGTGGAAAGGTAAATCCAGCCTTTGTTGAATGGGAGAAAACCGATAAAATGCTACTTACATGGCTTCAGTCCACTCTCTCAGAGGAAATCATCAACAAGATTCTTGGAGTAAGACAATCTTATCAAGCTTGGGACAAAATTCATCGATACTTTGACTCAGTAACCAAAGCTAAGGCGAATCAAGTGAGCTCCGAACTCAAAAACATCAAGAAAGGTGATAGAAGTATTGAAGAGTATCTTACTCGAGTGAAGGCTCTTGGTGACACGCTTATTGCTATTGGTGAGCCCTTCACTGATAAAGAACTTGTACGTACAGTTCTTGAAGGTTTACCTGAAGAATATGGTCATTTCATCACCTACTTTAGAGGCAGAGACTCAAGTTGCTTTGATGATTTAGAGTCACAAATTTTGGCTCAAGAAGCTATGCTCACAAAATTTCAATCACATGCGTTGAGTGTTAACTCCATCAATGTTGCTCACAGTGCTCAATCACATGCTCACAGTGCTCAACTACCTCCTATCTCACATGCTCCAGATCAAGCTAACTACAGACCACAAGGACCTTTGGTTCAACAATCTTATGAACAAGGAAATGTTGTTAGAAACTTTATGCAACCAACTCGTGGTGGTTGGCGTGGTGGCAGAGGACGTCATCGTGGTGGCAGAGATTTTTTTGGTGGTAGGTTCTTTGTTACTTGTCAACTTTGCAAGAAAAATGGTCATGAGGCCACCAATTGTTGGTGGAGGTACAACAATAGTTCATCTTCTTCTTCAGCTGGTTCTTCTCAACATCCGATCAGTTCTTATACTTCAATGAATTTTCCAACTGTAAGAACCCACACCGCTAATTAAGGTAATTAGCGAATTAATTATGATAATTAGGAAATAATTCCATAATTGACCCTAATAATTACTAATGGGCTTGGATAATTATATTGAGTGAGTAAAAATGCTGAAAGTCGCCTTTCGGAAGAAAAGCGCAGATACCGGTTCTGCTACTCGGTATAAATGCGTACCGGAAAAGTATCCCGGAAAATTATAACGAATGCATGATAATTACTAGAATATTATGTAGGACTCGTAAAACAAGTTTCAAGTCAAAATGACGTAATCTGATGCCAGAACTGATACTGGCTATGGAAAAGCGCGTACCGGAAAGGTACTCCGAAAAATAAAATAAAAATATGACAAATCTTAGAAAAATGCGTAGGTCTAGATTCCAAAGTTTGAGATCAAGATCTTTTACTTTGCTATTAAGGCTAATACTGCGCGTTGAGGCTTAATGCCTATTTAAACATAAGTTGGCACATGATCCTAGGTCAAAAACCTATTCTCTACGTGCCTCCTTCCTGCTTATTCCTTCAGCCACCCTTGGTCACCTTTCCCTCCATTGTTGAGAGCCAAGGAGCTCTCTTTCTCTTTGGTTTCTTCTCCTTGTGCCTTGTGCTTGTGAGAGCTTGCTTGGTGAGGGAGTGTGAGGTGTTTTCTCCTCTGTTCCAGCCCTGTGAGTAAGGTAGTGAGGTCTGAGTTTGTGGTTTTGGGTGGTGGGAGTCTTGTTCTTGAGTGGTGAAGCCTCAAGAAGCCTTCTTTGTGAGGAAAGGTCCTTGCTTGGGTGACATT
Organism: Gastrolobium villosum; assembly: GCA_032173675.1. Taxonomy (NCBI): domain Eukaryota; kingdom Viridiplantae; phylum Streptophyta; class Magnoliopsida; order Fabales; family Fabaceae; genus Gastrolobium; species Gastrolobium villosum. Next base: position 114,554 of record JAVKPL010013919.1, read on the forward strand.
TTCGTGCACCCTTGAAGTCTGTACATTGGGGCTGACTTGTGAGCTCCAAGAGCACCATTGTTGGCTGCTCAAAGCTTGGGGTAAGTGTTCTACACCTTTGATCTTTAGTTTAATGCTTAAAGTTGGTGTCTTGGCATGTAAAAGATTAAAATGAAGTAACCAACACCTAAATGAACTTGTATATGCTTAAAGATGCATGCTTTAACGTGTACAGGTGTTAAAAGTTGGATCTTTGGGATGTATATTCACGAAATGCAGAAACTGCATTCTGTCGTGAGATATCCGGATATCTGTCGAACAGATATCCGGATATCAGTATCCGGATATGGTATCCGGATATTGATATCCGGATATGGGATCTGGGTATCCGGATATGACATATCCGGATATGTCCAGTATGATATCCGGATATGGCATATCCGGATATGCCCCTTCTGATATCCGGATATCCTGGGTTCTGCGCAGACAGTAGCCTTACTGTATGAACAGTAAGCTATTAGGTGTGTGTGGACCCTAGTTTAAGGAAGTTGAACTTCTGTAATAAATGGACTAAGTCAGAATCACATGATTAAGGGCTTATGGCTTTGTTGGAAGCCTTAAGACGTAAAACGTAAAGGAAAGGCGTAGTCTTTAAGTTGTATGCTTGTGATGCATTTATATTGACTTGTTAAATGGTCCATATCAGATTGTGATACTGCTGTTTGTGGACTAGTGAGTGGTTGGGCTCTTGGCTTGGATAGCTAGCTTGCAAGGTAAGCTTTCGTGTCCTCGGTTTAGCCATTTTGATGTTCCACCATGTCCCATGGGGATGGGTTTATGCATGCTGTGTTACATGCTTTGATTATTTTGAAATGCTGTTGAGCTGTTTATATGTAATGAGCTATTATGATATGCATGTGGTGTCCACCTAGACGGCAATCCTGAGTATGTAGTACATACAAGATGGAGAAGCATGTGGGTGAGGTGCAGGTAGTATCCATGTACTCATGTAGGCATAGACGTATTCCTACATTTCTCTGGCCAGTAGATTTGAAAGCACACATGACATGATTAATTGCTGCATCGCATGATTTTAGAACTTATACTGTAATACTGTTTTTAGAACTTATATTACACATGTAAGTGAGCTTGGGGTGGAGACTCCTTGAGGACCCCTTGTCTTACTGAGATTTCTTGTTAGAGATCTCACCCCACGTTTGGGGACGCTTATTTCAGGATCAGGTAATGTTGAGGGCTCAGGTGGCAGGAGGCCAGAGCTGAGTTGATATTGACGTGCTGGTTGTGGATTGCTGTTTATTTGACTGCTGTTATGTTTTCTGCTTCATTTATGTTAAGTTTATGTTATGACTGATATTGGACATTGTTGCCTTATTTGGTGAGCATGGGGTTTGTCCACGCCACATGATTGTGTTATTGTCCTTTTATTTTAATGTTGTAATTAAAGTATCAGGATTTTGACCCAGGCTACTTGTGTAGACCTGTGGTTTTAGATACACACATTATATTTATGTACGAGGTATTCAGTTAGTTGTCTTGCAATTTACATACAGGCAGTATTTTTATGAAAATGATTAAGTAATCAAGTTGGTTAAGTTAACGACGTCATAATTGAATTAAAGAAAAAGTTATTCCGCATTTTAATTAAACGTGGCTTAATACGATAGTGTGTTAACAATCCGGGTTAACACGGGCTGTTACACCAACCATCTTTCCTGCTGCAGCACACTTGACAGTGTCTCATCCTTCAGCTAATTCTAGTTGGAGTTCATCACCTGCTTTCCCTAGATCTTTTTATAATATGCAACCTTCAACCAATTTCTCACAAGCTGGCAATTCTCATGTATATGGTGGTGCTTCTGGTAATCACACGGCTTTAGACTGGTACCCTGACTCTGGAGCTTCACATCATGTGACTCCAAATCCGACTAATCTGCTACAAAGTAATCAGTATGATGGTCCAGATCAGATATTTGTTGGTAATGGACAAGGTTTAGCAATTTCCTCCATTGGTTCTAGTAGCTTTTGATCTCATTTTTCTCCACACACTTCTCTTCATTTAAATAAACTTCTTCTTGTTCCACAAATCACCAAAAATCTCTTAAGTGTCAGTCAATTTGCTAAGGATAACAATGTCTATTTTGAGTTCCATTCAACTCATTGTGTTGTCAAATCTCAGGAGTCCCAGGAGGTCTTACTTGAAGGCTTTCTTGGAAGTGATGGCCTTTACAAGTTCAAAGGTCTTCCAGCTACTGTTCCTACATCATCTCTAGGCTACCCAGGCCATTCGAATGCTTCTGTTCAGTCTGTAGCTTGTTGTAATTTTTCGTGTTGTAATTCTGCCAGTTCTGTGCAGTCTTGTAATTTTCCCAATAAACCTGGTCACACAGTGTGTGTTCCTCATGCCTGTAATACTGTTTCTATTAATGCTGTAGTTGCTGATGTATCTAGGACTTATGATCTCTGGCATTCCAGATTGGGACATCCTCACTTTGATTCTCTACAAAGGGTACTCACTCATTGTGATATTTCATTAGGCAATAAACCAATTACTGATTTTTGTTCTGCATGTTGTATGGGCAAATCTCACAGATTGCCTTCACTTCCTTCTTCTACAGTTTATTCTTACCCTTTTCAACTTGTTGTTAGTGATTTGTGGGGGCCAGCTCCAAAATCCAATCATCTCAAGGCTTCATGTATTATATAACCTTTGTGGATGTTGCAACCAGGTTTACTTGGATTTACCTTCTTAAATAAAATTCAGATTCCTTGTCTGTTTTTAAAAATTCTCATTCTCTAGTTTCTACACAAATCAAGCAAGTTATTAAGGCTGTCCAAACTGATTGGGGTGGTGAGTTCAGGCCCTTTACCAAATTTCTTACTGAATTGGGTATCACTCATCGGTTAATATGTCCTCATACTCATCATCAAAATGGGTTGGTTGAGAGAAAACATAGACATATAGTGGACATGGGCCTAACTCTTCTTGCACATGCCTCTCTTCCCTTAAAATGTTGGGATCATGCATTCCTCACTGCTGTGTACTTAATTAACAGACTTCCTACTTCTGCCTTAAAGTTCCAAATCCCTCACTTTATGCTTTATAAGTCCCTTCCTGATATTTCCTTTCTTAGAACTTTTGGATGTGCATGTTTTCCTCTCCTTCGACCATACAATAAGCACAAGTTTGATTTTAGGTCTCATGAATGTGTTTTTCTAGGCTACTCACCTAGTCATAAAGGGTATAAGTGTCTTAGTCCTAATGAAAAAATCTATATCTCCAAAGATGTTGTGTTTAATGAGTTCAAATTTCCTTTTCCCGGCTTATTTCCTTCGGTTTCCTCCACTGCTCTCAATTCTACTGATGCATCTTCTTACTCTAGCAACATTATCCCATTAGACTGGTCTTTACCCAATTCATTACCTAAAATGTCCCAACATCCTCTGTCTCCTTTTTCTTTATCCACTGCATCACCCTCACCTTTACCAACTCAGCTGAGTTCCTGTCATGCATTACCTTTATCTCCTTTATCTTTTTCACCTAACACTATGCATTACACTTCCCATCATCTCGTGTCTACTGCATCGAAACCAAGTCATTCCCGTGATTCCTTCACTGCTGCATCTACCTTTTCACATGCTCCTTTGTCTGCCATTTCTCCTTTGTCTGTTGCTTCTTCTTTATCACGGGTCTCTTTATCTCCTTCTGCTATTTTACCTCTGGCTACTACTTTTCCTTTACCTGCTCCTTTTCCTTTACCTTCTCACTCACAGCCTTTCTTTATTGGTCCTTCAACTAGTCCAATAGACAATCCAAAATCCCAGCCTCCCTTCTTATGTTCCTCAGCTGGACCAACAG